>LPNX010465710.1:0-80000 GCA_001517045.1 Pseudotsuga menziesii | reverse complement strand
ATCTCTCAAACGCAATTCCAGGGTATTAATTGATTTCATATGAAGATCACCAAGGCAACTTGCTTCTTGCCGAAGATCTTTCCTGGAAGTAAGTCTTCAATTGTTTTCATTTTCACTATCTAAGATAAAAGGATATTATTATATTTTCTTGTCCATGCATGCTTAGTTTTTCAAGTCATGCTTTATCGTTTTACCTCATCTCTATCATTCAAACTAAGTAATTAGGTTTTCCATGATATTCACTTATTTATAGGCTGTCCATGTTTTCCATGATATTCATTTATTATGCTGAAGGCATTTTCTCTATGGAGACGCAATCTCAAAGATTTCTCGTCTCCCTGCCCATTCACAGTTCGACAGGTGTCGTGTCGGATTAGCCAATTGATCGTGGACAAGTGTTGTGTTGATTAATGGGAATTTTTTTCCTCTTCGTTTTAGTCAGGTCCCGATTCTGCAATATCGATTCGTGAACTTCTGTCCCGTAGACCACTAGTGTCCTATGTGTTACGACTGTTCTTGCACGTGAATAGATTGATGGATTGATTGGAAGTTGCAGGTCATTCTTTGGAGTTGGTGTTTAGCTAATGCATTTTATTTGGGTCCCCAATTCTGCCATCTCGATAGGCGAACTTATGCCCCGTAGACCATTGTTGTCCTGTGTGTTACGGTCGTTGCTGCAAGTGAATGGATTGATGGATTGGTTGCCAGTTGCGGGTTGTTCTTTACAGTTTCTATTTGCTGTGTTTTCCTGACAGATGGTTTGCGTGTATTCTGTACTCTTCCATATGTTGTCCTAAACCACCGGTTCGGGCCATTGTTTTACAGGATTTTATAGTCCTTGCCCGCGGTTCATTTATCTCGATTCGGGAAACTCATTCCCGATGATATGCAGAGTTTCACTTCACCGGTTTTTTTGGATTTAGAAGATGCTATTCTGGATGAGTTTTCTGTCTTTACGCTCACAATTTGGCCGAGCTTCCGTTAGTTTTCCCATGTCCCTTTATCCACTGGCATTAATGTTTCATCAATTCATTGTTGCTCAATTAATGTAAGAAATCTTGTCATATGATTCCAACATGGGTCAATATCTTCATCTTTGCTCAGCTTATGGTGATCTTGAAAACCATGTTACAATACTGCATTTGTCACGTTTGTTGTTGCACCGCCTTTGCTTTGTGCATATAAACATACCCTCAGGTAACCACATATTTATTTTGGTGCGCTTCATTTACACTTCACAATTTGTAGTTTCTTCAAATTTGCAGGTATTCCTTTAGTCTACCCCCTGCTTTGTTTTCTTGTTATTGTTGCTTTGTCTGATTATCGGATATTAATGTATTTTCTTTTGCAGTTTACCGTTTCTTTAAATTTGTAAGTATTCCTTTAGTATGCTGAAATTTTTTGAATATTCATTTAGTATAATTACGAGATGTTTCAAGACCCTTGCTTTGTTTTGCTGTTATTGCTGCTTTGACTAAAAGAGAATGACATAATCCTTGTTTTGTTTTAGTTCAACTAAATAAGGCAACTCTGAAGCTCCAAACGGAAAACGCCTTTGATTTAGGATTTTTTTTCTGTGTTTTCGCAACCCGCAACCTGCATTTTGTGGGATTGCCTGTTGCCACCTGGGAAATTGCAGGATGTGGGCTGCGGGATGAGGGTGGTGAATTAAATATTTTTAAGTAATCCCGTACCCTGCAACCCACATTTTGCAGGATTGCATGTTGCCGCCTGGGAAATTGCGGGATGCGGGCTGCGAGATGAGGGTGGTGAATGAAATATTATTTAGTAATCCTGTACCCCACAACCCGCACTTGCGGGGTGTGGGTTCTAAGGCATTTTCTCTATGGATATGCGGTCTCAAATATTCCTCGTCTCCCTAGCCATTACCATTATGACACGTATCGCATTGCGATTAGCGAGTTAAATTTTCCATGGTTAAAATTTTTGGTTGGTATATCACGTGATCCAGTAAATACGAAAGAAAGCGGCATGGAATTAAAAACGCTCAGGCTTTATTTTGTACTATGGCGTGTCCAATGGAAATATGTTCTAAAAACGCTCAGGATTTAACATTGCAAAACGTTCTCTATGGAGACACAGTCTCAAAGATTCCTCGTCTCCCTGCCCATTCACAGTTCGACAGGTGTCGTGTCGGATTAGCCAATCGATCGTGGACAAGTGTTGTGATGATCAATGAGAATTTTTTTCCTCTCCATTTTAGTTGGGTCTCGATTCTGCAATACCGATTCATGAACTTCTGTCTCATAGACCGCTGGTGTCCTCTGTGTTACGACCGTTCCTGCGTGTGAATGGATTGATGGATTGATTGGCAGTTGCAGGTTGTTCTTTGGAGTTGGTGTTTAGCTAATGCATTTTATTTGAGTCCTTGATTCTGCCATCTCGATAGGAAAACTTATGCCCCGTAGACCATTGTTGTCCTGTGTGTTATGGTCGTTGCTGCAAGTGAATGGATTGATGGATTGGTTTCCAGTTGCACGTTGTTCTTTGCAGTTGTTGTTTACTGTGTTTTCCTGACTGATGGTTTGCATGTATTATGTACTCTTCCATCTATTGTCCTAAACCACTGGTCTGAGCGATTTTTTTTACAGCATTTTACAGTCCTTTCCCGCTGTTCATTTATATCGATTCAGGAAACACATTCCCAACAATATTGCAGAGTTTTGGTTCATCGGTTTTTTTGGATTTAGAAGACGCTATTCCAGACGAGTTTTCTGTCTTTATGCTCACAATTTGGCCGAGCTTCCATTTTACTAGCGCTTCATTGAATTCAATACAATTTTCCCATGTGCATTAATGTTTCATCAATGCATTGTTGCTCAATTAATGCAAGAAACCTTGTCATATGATTATGATATGGGTCAATATCTTCATCTTTGCTCAGCTTATGGTGATCTTGAAAACCATGTTACAATACTGAATTTGTCACGTTTGTTGTTGCACTGCCTTTACTTTGCGCATATAAACATGCCTTCAGGTAACCACATATTTATTTTGGTGTGCTTCTTTTACACTTCACAGTTTGCAGTTTCTTTAAATTTGTAGGTATTCCTTTAGTCTGCCCCCTGCTTTGTTTTCTTGTTATTGTTGCTTTGTCTAATTATTAGTTATTAATGTATTTTCTTTTGCAGTTTGCAGTTTCTTTAAATTTGCAAGTATTTCTTTAGTTTGTTGAAATTTTTTGAATATTCATTTAGTCTAATTACGAGATGTTTCAACACTCTTGCTTTTTTTTGTTGTTATTACTGCTTTGACTGAAAGAGAATGACATAATCCTTGCTTTGTTTTAGTTCAACTAAATAAGGCAACTCTGAAGCTCCAAACGACAAACGCCTTTGATTTAGGATTTTTTTCTATGTTTCCCCAACCCACAACCTGCATTTTGTGGGATTTCCTGTTGCCACCTAGGAAATTGCGGGATGTGGGCTACAGGATGAGGGTGGTGAATGAAATATTTTTAAGTAATCCCATACCCCGCAACCCGCATTTTGCGGAATTGCATGTTGTCGCCTGGGAAATTGCAGGATGCAGGCTGCAGGATGAGGGTGGTGAAAGAAATATTATTTAGTAATCCTGTACCCCGCACTTGCAAGATGCATGTTCTGAAGGCATTTTCTCTATGGAGATGTAGTCTCAAAGATTCCTTGTCTCCTTGGCCATTACCATTCCGACACGTGTTACATTGTGATTGGCGGGTTAAATTTTCCATGGTTAAAATTTTCGGTTGGTATATCCCGTGATCCAGAAAATATGGAAGAAAGTGGCATGGAATTAAAACAATCAGGCTTTATTTTGTACCATGGCATGTCCAATTGAACTATGTTCTGAAAACACTCAGGCTTTAACATTGCAAAACGTTCCGCATCTGGAGTCTTGCGTCTGGTTCAATTTGACGAGGTGCTAGATCAAATTGGATGTGGTATTATCCACTAGCAGGCAAAGTGCTATCTAGACTATGATATATGCCGCTTCATATTCAGTCATGACGAGATTGGGAACATCATCAGTTTTGTTCTTGACGAGATTGGGAACACCATCAGTTTTGGTCTTCTCCTCCCATTAACGTTTTCGTCAATGCTCTCAAGTCTCGGGTTTGGAGTCTGTGGGAGAGTTTTTATAAACGTTGTCAATACGCCATCTAAAAATTATTTGTGATTCGAATTTACCGTCTGACTGCCTTTGTAAAGATCTTGAGTTCATACAGCATTCTGTGAGTATCATAGAGGTCATGGATAATAGTCATCACAATACAAAGTTTTGTGAAAGCAATTCTGCTGAAGAAAACTCCGGTTCGAATGTGCCTATAATGACCATAAAGTGCAGTTCCACGTGACGCTTCTGATAGCAATTCAGGCATTCAGGTGCACTATTCTGGAGTCTTTCAACCACCTGCATGTAATAATAATGCAGAATTAGGCCATCTGTAACTCTTCATAACGTAATATAACCTAGGAATTAGCTTAAGACCCACCTGGAGATAAGCTATATTTTGGTCTGGTGTGTGTTTTGGAGAATATTGAAGTCCAATTTCGCCAGCTCTAAAATGTTTCGGTTAGTATCAGACCTTTGAAAAAAAAATACACGCCCTAGCATATGCATAATATTTATGGAAGCTGGTGGTTAAGTGAAATATACTTTTATTGAGAAAATGAATATTTGAGCCATGAACTGTCTTGCCCATATATTTTGATATAGCTTCTTGCTTCCAATCTGGGCAGACCTCAATGCCAAGGAAACTCCAATGCATACTTCACCTAAATTGAGGGTGTTTGAAAAGAAGCAAGTTTCGTTAATGTTCAAAATATGTCTGTGGAATATTATAATGAATATATAATTGTGTAGAAAATTGGTGTATTTATTTTGAGAGGTTTTATACTCATAGAACCATAATATACTCATTTCTTGTTGTTTACCTTTCTCAAAAGGCTTTGATCGATGTCGATCACATCTCGTCCTAAAACTTCCCTCAAATAATCTGTTGTAAATGCCTTTGCCTCATCCATCACTTTTTCTTTGGGAAACGAAATGTTAGAAGCTTGAAACAATGACAACATACTTCTCATTCGTTTATCATATTCTTCTTCAAGTTTATCACCAGTGGAATTGTAGAAAAACCCTCCGTTTTCATCTTTGAAATTCTCCAAAGCACCTATTCATGAAGGCCAGGAAAGGCATTAAAAATCATTTTCTTTTACCAAAAGAAGTGGGTAAAGATAATTTGAAATGCAAATGATTAATTAAGATATATAAAATGTAAACTTGTGTTTTTTTATGGAACCTTTTTTAACTTTGAACTTCTTCAAAGCACCTATTCATGAAGTCTAGAAGATTCATTAAGAAATAACTCGACTACTGCAACCTAAGGTTACGTTATATTGATGCGGGATGCGAATTTTTTGTTTGTTTGTGCGAGTGTGGTGGTTTTGTGATCCCGCATACCACAATTGCGGAGTGCGGGATGCGGGATGAAAAACTTCGAAAATATTAATATTTAAAATCCCGCAAGTTTTTTAAGTTTTGATGGTTTTGAACAAAATGTTCTTCATAATTAACAGTACATACTACATTTTTCCATATGTAGGCTGCCATATCTCACCCTTGCTCTTTCAGAACTTCAGCAATCAGTTCATTGGATGTCTTGAAGAAATTCTCCAACGCAATTTTCATGTAGTCGGGAAGGTTGTCTATCAACGAAAGATCCCATATGAAAATGGTATAAATAAACAGGTCTAAGAACCCAAAAAATAATTAGAGGGCAGTGCATTTGGACGTTAACAAAGATCCATGCTGCCAATATAACACAATGTTGCTTGGGCATGATATGATTTGGAATATTTATTCGTATAGTGTTCACATGGTGTCAGACCAAACTTAATAGCAATAAGAAAACGAAACATAAGCAAATTACATATAAAACAGCCTGCATATTTTATGGAATACATAATTTGTATTGATGATGATGATAGTTAACGTCTTTTTAGACCAAACTTTGGTTTATTGGACCTAAAAAAATTAATTATTTAGTTTGTTTTAAAATTGTCTTTCTATACTCAAACAGCTTGGAGAGAAGCTTTGTGAGCTCACTATAATTTTGACATGTTAAAAGGCTATCAAGTTTCGTAATGCAACTTAATCTGAGGTCTAATGCAGATGTAAACATGACACTGTAAGAGGAAGTGATTTTCTCACAGAAATGACAAATCCTTTTCCATAATTACAAAAAAAATAATTCCCAGTTTTCAATTAGTATGCTGTCAATACGCCATCTAAAAAGTATTTGTGATTCGAATTTACCGTCTGACTGCCTCTGTAAATATCTTGAGTTCATCTAGCATTCCGTGAGTATCATAGAGGTCATAGATAATAGTCATCATAGTACAAACTTTTGTGAAAGAAATTCTGCTGGTAGAAAACTCCGGTTCGAATGTGCCTATAACGACCATAAAGTGCAGTTCCACGTGACTCTTCCGATAGCAATTCAGGCACACTATTCCGGAGTCTCTCAACCACCTGCACGTAATAACAATGTAGAATTAGGCCATCTGTAACTCTTCATAACATAATATAACCAGGTAATTATATTAAGACCCACCCGGAGATACGCTGTATTTTGGTCTGATGTGTGTTTTGGAGAATGTTGAATTTTGATTTATTTATCATAGTAGGGTTTTTTAAGTAATTACATTTTTGTAAAGGTTATAAATAATAATGTTTCGCATCCCGAATCCAAATCCTGATTCCCGAATCCCGAATCCTGCAATGCGGGTTGTGGGAGCTTGAAATTTATTATTTGCAAGTTTACCATCCCGCAACTCGCATCCCAAAATTTCAGGATGCGGGTTGCGGGATGGAAAACTTGCAAATAATAAATTTCAAGCTCTCGCAATGCGGTCCTGCAACCTGCATCGAGGGAGTGTGGATTGCACCGTCTCAGGTTCGAAACAAAAATTTGTTCTTATATCTTCCTTCTTTGCTCTGTTTCGAGCTCCTCCTGGAGTTGAAAGCTTCTTGCCACAACTTTAAAGCTCTTTTCAAAAGGCTCATTATGGAGTTCATTCTCCTTAATTTGTCGATTTTGCAGGTTTTTGAGACGGTTGCTTCAAAGAGTTGAATTTGAAGTTTTAGAAAACAAATTTAAAACTTTTTGGCCGGTATTGCTGCGGAACAGGAAACTGCACTTTGTTGCCTAGTTGAATTGTTGAGCTTTGTATATCTTTTCAAAATATGACTGCAATTTGTCAAATAAATGAGTATGTGGAAAATCAAAGATGAGGCGGATTTTGATAGCTTAAGAATACTGCAGAGAATCCTCCGGTTATGGCGTCCAGTAGAGGACATGGGGGCTTCACCAAACCGACAATGATGGTAAGTCACTGACTATTTCTTGCCAATTTTTCTATTGAAATTGAATGCATGTGATAAAATTCCATTGAATTTATTCAAAGAAAACATTGAAAAATTACATCTATTAGAAAAAGGAAGAAGAAGACAAGATCAGATATCAACCAACCCTCTATGCATACGAACGTCTCACTATGCAACCGGATTATGTGACAAGACGATCGTTTGCTTGAAATCACACATGAGATAACCACGAGCTTGTGAGATAAAATTGTGATTTTATCCAATAGATTTTAATAAGTCTTGGTATCCTACGAAAATTCGTAATAGAAAGGTTTCATAAAGAGCTCATGTGGAAGATTCTGTAATCAAAACAGTTCACTATTTATGGTTGAAAGTTTTTCCTTTAAACTACATAAGCATTACTATTCGCCCATCAAAATCAAATCAGGAAGTCGAGAGCTCATGTTTAAGGTTTTGACATCAGAACAATTCACTATTTGTTTAAAGTGTCTTCATTAAACTCTAGAAGAATTACATTTGGCTCATCAAAATTAAAATCAGAAATCCCAGAGCCTAGAGCCCAGTCAATATTGAAATCAAATAAGTTCACCAGTTTTGTTTCGAAATGTGTTTCCGTTGAACTTCAAAAGAGCTACGATTGGCCCAATCGACACCTACCCCAACTACTTTTTGTGTCAATCAATGTTGGTGGGTGACCTGACAGGCAACTGTCTTCACCTCTCAACCATGACTCAATTGGCAATAGTTCAACGTTTTTAATGTTTAAAAAAACAAAATGTTTTGAATTGTGGTAAAGGAAGAAAATGTTAGGTCACCGTATTTACCACTCAACCATGACAAAATTGGCAGTAGTTCATTAGTTTTAATGTCTAAATAAGAAAAAGGTTTAGAATTATGTTGAAGAGAGAAAGCTGAAGATAACATGACAAACTAAAAAGTTTGGATAGAGGCTAAAAAAGGATAAGCTAAACAGATACTTTGCATTCATACCTACAAAAACAAGAAATGATGATGACCTCTGTTCCCAACTATGCAAGTAGCCTCAAAGGTTAGCGCCGTTTAAAATTGACAGCCCTATTGAAATGTTTTATCCTTTTTCCATCAAAGGGTGTGTGACATTTTTTGTAGACCCCAACTTTGATTTGCAGCTCGAAAAATTGACTGTTAAAAACACAAGTATTTACAGTAGAAATATATTTATATGAATAAAAAGTCTTTACAATATTGAAGTTCAATTTTAAGCCACTATATGGTTTTTTCTCAATGTGTGGAGGAGGCCATCAAATTCCAACACTGGTAATTGTGGCTTCCCCAAAAGATGCTAACTATGGCCAACGTAGTAAACCTAATTGATATGTAGGACATGGTGTCAATGACATTATTCTGTGGTAATATCATGGCTGTGCATTGACTACTACTACTGTTGTTTCACCTTCCAGTGACTATAAACAACCTTGTTAATGCTCTCATCATTCATGTCGATAACTTCCATAGTATCATAATCCAATGTTCTGCTTGCTCCCTTGCCAATAACTTCTTTGTGATGCTTTCCAACTAACCATGTTGGTTTTCTCCTTTTGTTTTCTCAATGTCAAGTAGGCCATCAACGATCTCAAACCTACTTAGGATAGAAAGACTCCAAAATTTGAATAGCTAAGTGTCGAACTAGATAAGTTAGAGCAGATCGGATGACTTACAGTGTGCTTCATCAGCTATTTTATCTACAGTATGATTCATAGCCACCTGAAGAGCTCCAGAAAAGAGCTGACGATTTCATACATAATTTCAAAAGGACGATGGTAACAACTAAAACATTATGTTAGTATCCAAGATTTACAGGATTATGTTTGCATGAAGGACGTATTCTCTACTCTCCTCATCACAAAGCAAGCAATGAGCACAACTGTCTCTTTGTTGGAGTGAGTTGAAGGGGAATAATCCTTTGTTTCTCGAAAAGCCTTTGGATTTGTTGTTGCTAATCACCGAGAACAACATTAAAAGCTGAATGGACAAAATCATCGTGACTCCTGAATAACGAATAGAAGAAAGATTGAAAAAAGTTCTGCAAACATTTGATTTATTTATCATAGTAGGGTTTTTAAAGTAATTACATTTTTGTAAAGGTTATAAATAATAATGTTCCGAATCCCGAATCTCGAATCCCAAATCCCGCATCCCACAATGTGGGTTGCAGGAGCTTGAAATTTATTATTTGCAAGTTTTCCATCCCGCATCCCGCATTTTGAAATTTAGGGATGCGGGTTGCGGGATGAAAAACTTGCAAATAATAAATTTCAAGCTCCTGCAACTCGCATTGTGGGATGCAGGATTCGAGATGTGGAGCATTATTATTTATAACCTTTACAAAAATGTAATTACTTTAAAAACCCTACTATGATAAATAAATCAAATGTTTGCAGAACTTTTTTCAATCTTTCTTCTATTTTGCTGGCGTTTTTGGATATCTTCACATACCAGATTGGCATTGCCATAACCTCCGTTTTCGTTTGGATCATTTCTATCGATAATACCATTAAATTGCGGAATTGAGGACGAAAAAGTGTGTACATTGTGGAAATAAAGTTGCGGAATAACAATTTATTAATTTGTTATTTTTTTAGCTTAAAAAACAATATAATGTATATTCGTTCTCCAAAAAGGTCGCAGGTTTAGAACTTCTCTAGAAGAAACCTTCACTTTTAATGGTGCTTCTGTTTTTTCTTGAAATTAACCATTGTTCTTACATTCTATGGAATTAAGCTTCTATGCTTGCCTGAGAACTATGTACGTCTTAGCTTTAGTAAGAAGGAATACAACTCTATTGCTTTCGAAAGAAGTAATACCATTGTTTAATGTTTATTTTAATATAAATAGAGTGGTATGATTTACATGTTTATATTAAGAATATGTATTTTTATTTATGGATGATGGATAATATGTTTATTATAGTACTTAATCTAGTTACTCTATTGAATAGCGATTTCATTTTCTTATTGTAAAATAACTTTGATAGAGTAAGTTGTTTTTTTTAAGAAAAAGTATGATATGTAAATTTATAGATAGATTAAGATAGTAAGCAAATAGTTATTGTATTTTCTTATGTAGTATTTGAGGTAATCATGTTCTTGGTGCGAAAATATGATCCATTAAAGTTCATTATGTACCCATATTGTAGGATACAGATTTTAATAAAATAAGCTCTATTAAAAGCTTATCAGTACATGAGTCAATAACAAGGCTGTGAATAAATGTACTAATTGATCAAAAAATACTAACAGTAATACTGAATCATCTCAAACAAGAAAATTCATTATTCATTAAGGAAACTTAATCAAATAAACAAAAAGAGACATGAAAAAATATCATTATTGTATTAAATAGATTTGCATAAAATTACAAAACCTCAATTAAACAGAGGTATTTCCAAAGTCTTGCCCAAATTTTTTCCTTCCAAAAATTCGCTATTACAAAAAGTAGATTTCCATCAAATTTAGATTGACAAATCTAAATAAAACTAATATCCAAGGAAATCTCGCCATCTGCTCCAAATCCCTAGCAATTCCTCAATGTTGGGATAGTTAGCTGATTCAAAACCAAGTTGAACATCACATCTATAATTCTCCATTTCGTTCAAAGTCCAAATGATCCTGAACTGTAGCTGAATTATTATGACCCCAAGTTTAACCATAAACTATTAAGATTGTTGTTATAAGCAAGCACTATTTTGGAATAAAATAATGATAAACAAACCTTAACCAACTAATATTATGATATGATTATGGTTTGAAACCCCGAAATGCTCAAACACTTGTGAAATATATTAATTATAATGAATTTGCAACTCTATTAGCATAAAATTACATAAAGGTATAACGTTGGATGCAATAAGCACATTGGGCTCAACCACTCATGTGTCTATTGATTCAGCCACGTGTCCTTCCCTGCCTATGTGTTTCATGCTCAACAGTGCTTATCTGCATGGTTTCCTACTGCCAAAGGACTTTATGTGCTTTTTTTTCTCATCCTTGTCCACATTTCCCCTATGTGCTAGTAACATTATTGTGTGAGGGCTCTTGGAGACAAGCATTCTTATTCTCCTCACCTCCCATTAAATAGGCTCTCCAACATGCAATATAGTGGAGTATGTCCTCAACCTCATCACCACCTCAGAGAAAATTAGCAAGTGGGAATTATAAATAAGGTGATGAAGACTTCGGACACCCGCCACCCCAGTACGAGCATTCGCTCCGATTGCCTGTTGCTGAACTGCATGGTCCCCATGTAGGAGGACTTTGGAAGCCATGACCTCTTCGAGGATTTCTGGGGACACACTCCAGAGACAGGAAAACTGTTGTATTGTGTAGCTGGAAGTATTCCTATTCAGGAATATTTAAAATGCATCACATCCAGGCCCTGATGGTTGACAATTTCCTGGTGCAGACAAACAAGATGATAAAGGAACATAATTTCATATTCTCCAACCATCAGTACCCCCTGACAAATGATATTTTGGAACCATACAGCCATTGCACTTTTGGCCTTTCTCTCAATGCTCATTCATCCTCGTTTTTCAGCAGCTCTGGACGGTGGCACTATATAGGGTGAGCCAGACAGAACAAAAAAGACCTTACCAACATAGTTGCACACATGACAACTGGAAATAATAACAATAGTACAATTGATAAGTGAGTGAGGATCTTCACTCCTTGCGGAAAGTCCAGTCAAGTCATCTCCTCTGATATTCAATTATCATACTGTCCATGGATAAGACCTTAGGTGTTCTCTGACGTTGTTTCCCAGGTGGGTCAAGGAATTTGGACTTGAGCTTCCTTGCCCTTTTGCAAATACTGCAGGTGGGATAAGAACAAATTCGGCTGGCCGTGTTTCTTTGTTTCATGTAGCGGCAAGATTTGCTGTTTCAAATATCTAAATTTCATGATGGAGCCTCGGAGTTGGGACAACAGACGATGCTAGGAACATAATCTTGACCTATAGAATGTTGCAAATGGTGTCTGGGGACTCAATTACTGGTCAGAAAAAACATATCATACGTGGGAATGTCCTTTATGTACCATGTTCATCGAGACATTTCGTCTACGGTGAGAGATTTGGTTCATCAGTTGATCTTGAACCACATATATTTCATTTGCTTCTCTAGTTATATTCACTGTGGATCAGATTCTTATCTTTATCTGCACAATTTAATTCAACAAAATCAACACAGACCATCAATCTGGAACCTGCCTTCATCTGGACCGCTCGATCATGGGTACATTCAATCCATCGCACGAATCCATCGGATTCACAGACCCTCACCTATTGTCAGATTTAAGCTATCGCATAGTGTGTAAACTTGACATTTGTCACTTTATCGATGTTTTCTTATGATGGTATAAAGATATCCATGTTGCTTAATCATTGTATATGAAATATTTTGGTTAATCATTAAATAATCGTCAATATCACGTGCTCCAAAGACCAAATCTTTCAACTGCAACATATTTCACATCTTAGATTCTCCTCCCCTTGCGGGCTTTCATATCACCGTTTAAGTGATCTTTCGTGGTCTCCAAGAGATAATGGAATTCTATACAGATGACATTAATCCCAATTTATAGATATATACTACATCATGAAAATCCCGAACTCATGATAGCATTTGTAATATTTAGTGAATAAATAAAGCCTCCTACTGAGGCAAATATCATTTGAACCTCATTTATGGTTTTTATATGCACAAAAACTGGGCTCATGAGCGTCATTACTTCCCCTCTCATGGTTGTCGAAGAAAAAATTGCCAACATGGTGATACCAAAGGCTAGAATGGGAAGAGATGGGAAGATAACTTGGGAGTTCTACTTTTGAAGAAGGGGCTAAAGAACAAATGAAGTGCACAAACATATTCACTTTAGCTAGGAAAATGTTTGGAAATTTAGCTAGCAAAACGTATGGAAATGGGTGAGGATTGTAGCGCAGATAAATGTCCAACAAATCACTTTGTACCATTACAATTTGGTGTTTACTACCTTCTTTGTATTATAAAAATAATGATTATTGGTGCATTTTGTTCTTTTTAAGCTTCTTCAACATTGTCATTGTGTATAGAACAGTTTTGTCTAAGATCATTGAGCAAAATTTCAAAGAATGAGGGTAACACTCACTTCTGAGATTAATATGATGACGCAATATATGTGAACTATCTTGCTTGATCATTAAATCATTGTCAGTATCACCTGCTTCAAAGACCAAATCTTTCAAATCCAATATATTTGACATCTCAGATTCTGCTCCCATTCCCAGCTTTCATATCACCGTTTATGTGATCTTTTGTGTGCTACAGGAGATAAGGGAATTATATACAAATCACGTTAATACCAAGTTATAGATATATACTACATCATGAAATTCCTAAACTCATGATTACATTTGTAATATTCAGTGAATAAATAGACCCTTCTATTGAGGAAAAAATCATTTGGACCTCATTTATGATTTTTTATTTGCACAAAAAGTGCACTCGTCAGCGTCATTACTTCCGCTCTCATGGCTGCCAAAGAAAAAACTCACAGTGTGATGATATCAAAGCCCAGAATGGGAAGAGATGGGAAGATAAGTTCACATTGCTACTTGCAACGAAAAGCCTATAGTTTCTGGAGAGACATGGGATTCATGAAGATTACAAATTTCATTCTATTTCGCTCCAACTTAGATAAAGGGTATCATTATTTGTTTACCCTTCTTCTCAATTGTTTTCCATCATGATGAATAATGAAATTGCAACAAATTTATTCTTCAGGCTTTCCTAATATGCTACTATGCGATATATTTTTAAACAAGATATCAAATGCTTTGCTCTTTCTCACATATGGAGATTTCTCTACACCGAAATACCCCAACTAAGCATCTTTCCATTCCAGGTCTTTTCAGCATCAAGTCTTTTACATTGCTAAAGCATTCTTCAGACTTGCAAGCTTTTCACCTTTACAACGATTGTAAATTTAACTACGGAAACCTATCGAAATGTTTCCATATTTTAGTTGGTTCAACATTATCATTATGTATAAATTGAGTGTCCATTCATAAAAATAAGATGACCTTTCTCCTATTTAACATATTTTTGATTTCCCAGTTTTGATATTCCAAAACATATTCGCATTTAACATTTAGCTATTTTCAACTTTCACTAATATTGTGCTTTGCAAATCTATTTTTTTTCACTTTGCAAACAACAACACTGAACACATTTTAAATTGTTATCATCTCTTTCGTTATTTCGATATGGATAAAAATACTTTATTTAAGTACAAACAGTGAAAATAAAGCATGAAAATCGACATTTCGAATTTCGAAATTTCGGAAATAGAAACATCGGCATGTTCCTATTTGAACACATAGCATTTCTGCTTATGTTGCAAAGTTTGATATTGGAATATAGTATGTTCCTTATTGCAGAACATACGACATAGATTTCCTAGTACCGAATTGTCAAAAATTGAAAAAGGAACATTAACATGTTTGTATTTGAACACATAGTATTTCTGCTTGTATTTGAAACTCCTTTCTGCTGCTCCTTCTATTGTGGTCTGTCATTGGTGATAGCTTGAGCTTATGGTGTGTGATTGCAAATCTCCTTCGTCATAGGGTTTTTAGTTTTCCTGCTTGTGTGTTAGTAACAAATCCAACTCCATGCTTAGTGACTTCTTCGCAGCCTTTGCTCAGGCATACCCACACCTCTGCTGATAGTTGTGAAACACCAGAGTCCTGGCGTATTCTTCCTCAATGAGAATGAGGGTTCAGATCTTCTTGATGCTGGTTGTGGTGTTACTGTTCATCCAGGGCTCCGTCGCTTTCACTTCCAGTTAAGGTGAGTACATAAAATGATAATTAAGAGCTAAGGCTGTTTATTGTTCTTCTCGCATAAGGTTTTTTGAATTTTAAATAACTTGGGTTCTTTATGATGCAGGTTGGCTTGTCTCCAAGGTTGACCATCGTGCTGTATAATGGTTCCATGATTCATTCACGGTAAGCTCCGGTTTCGAATCCGGATTCCCCTGCTTGTATAGACTCTTGTAGTTGGAAAAGTCTCGGCTGTGTTGCACCCAGTATTGGGTTGTTGTCCTTCACTTTTTTTTATAGTTTTTGGTTTTGGTTAAAACCCTTGCATGTCACAAGGTGACTTCGGATTCAAACTGAAATTTGTGGAGCTCTCCTCTCGTATTAGTGAAGAACTTACAGTTTGTAATCAATTGATAAATACTTGTGTATACTCCATATCTTAATATGGGTGCTCGGCTCCTAGCTGAGGTTTTGTACTATGTTGATGTTTGACTTACATTCAGTCTTTGGGCTTGTTGATATAATGTAAATATCTTAAATACAGTCTGTCTTGAGCTTAAATTCATTCTCCTTTATATATTTGTATTTTTATCTCTGTGTAAATAGATTAAATTTTTCTTTAAATGTTTATATCAAAAGAAAAAGTCTATTGTTTATCCTAGGTTACTACTGTAATGGATTTGTATATATAGGAGTACTAATAGTTTTCTGCTCAGAAATATGAGCTACGGTTTTTACCCTATTTAACCTTTAAGATGATAATTTTTGTATTGTTATTTAATTATGTTTGATTACTGTCAAAAGAATTTAAGATTATTTTAATGGCTCAAGGAATTCCAGGTTAGGGTTTATGGAAATAATCTTTGTTTCTTTCTTTAAAGATTTCTTCAGTTTGTTAAAAAAATTTATTTATTTATAAACGATATTGTTTATGTTAATAATATTATTTGTGAATACTATATTTTCTTAAGTTTGTATTTACACATACACTTTATTAAATAAGACTGAGACCAGTCTATAATAGTTTAGTTTATTCAATAGGATTATTTCTGTAAGCTTGCTAAAAAGTGAAATGAGGATTTTCAACCCTGTCATTCCTCCTTTACATATATAATTTGTATGTAAAAGTTAAAGGACACTTTCTTGTGAATAATACTTAAAGCATAGGTTACTAATGTATCTTAGTTGTTTTGATTCTAAGTAAAAGAATACTGTGAGAGCTAAATAAGTTCTTGATTAAGATATTCCTTATCTTGAATTAATTTGTCTTTAGAATTTAATTAGGTTACCAAACCCTACTTAGGGTTCGAATAGTTGCAAGTTAAGTTAGCTATTAATATTAGAAAAAGATACAAACTAACAAAACCATACTTAAACCCTTACTTAACATACATAAATAAGCATTATATGTGAGATGTTTCTATTTACTCTATTTCAGGATTGGAGTATAGTTTATAAAAGAAAGTACTGTGTAAAAGAATAACTTATCTACTTGAACACATTACTATCGGTAAAATAATATGCCTATTTCTTTTTCTAGCATTCTTAATACACAGTCTGGTTTTAACAATAAACCTAACTAGGCAGATTAATATTCTTTTATGAAAGCAACTATCTACAGAAAGAAAAGATTCCAACACTCTAAAAAACATAAATAACTCTATTCATTTCAGATTTTTTCCTATCCTTCATCTATTTAAACTATACTGCCTGTGCTAGAGTACAGTCTAGTCCATTCCAGACGTGGAAAAACACAGGTAGGATTATTTTTCATCAAATATAGATTCAACATTCAAATAACTAAAAGATTACAAGCTTTAACAGTTCACTACAAAACATATAAATAATTCATTATTCATTCATTCTCAGATATAAACTTTTAACACAGTAAATAAAAGACAGTAGAACCTGTTTGAAGTTGGACAACAACAGCGTTGGGAGGACATTCCTCCCTACCAACTCCTAGAGAGCACTCAAACAATGAATTCTCAGGACCCCCAATCTCGTTCCTAGTCTCCTTGGCTGAGAACTGGTGGAGCATGCAACAAGATACTAGTCCAATGACTCAGTACTAACTCTACACTCAGCAGTAAGATGCTTTAGCTGAAAAGGTGTACTAGATCACTTTTTGCAGTTTACCCCTCAAACACATTCCACAAATTCCCTTCCTAATGAAATCCCCTGAAGTACATTCACCTGAATGGTTCTCTTCTTGGAATGAGCAGCCCCCATCCCTCTTCAATGGGTATTTTTATTAAGATTGCCTAGGTCTTTTTGGGTTAATTGTCATTAATTGAGCCACCTGCTCTGATCCCACTTTCTTGGGGGATCATGACCCCAAATGTAGGGAGGTTTCCACCTGCAACGTTGGAAGTGTTTGAGGATGCTGCCACTTGTCTATTTGCTCTCCACCCACCTCCTCCACCAACTTGACCAGTAAACACTCTTTTAACAACTCTCCCAAGCTGTTGTCTCCACTTTTATTTATTTATGATTAAAATATTCAGAATTACATTCACACCCTTGACTCTGCTAAGTCATCATTTACAACTTAGCATAAAATTTAACATATTGTCTTGAAATAAAATCAAATATGATAATATATTTTTTTACAAAATTGGGGCATGTGACAGTGAGGGAGATAATCGAAAGGTGTGAGACAATCTGCGGACTGACCCATTGAATGGGGGGAGGGGGGGAAGGAAAATAATTGAGCAGGGGCAGGGGGAGTGTGGTAGACTCAAATTTCCTTTGTTCAAAGTATGACGGCAGGGCGAACCAGGCAACAAATGAAACTGACTCATGGGAATGGGATCATAGTTGTAATACCGGGAATGTCACTGCATATGGGAAATGCTTGGAGGAGGTAGACACTTTTGAAATTGATGGGATCCAAGGAAGACACATTGCAGAGTACTCTGAACAAAGCCAACCCAAAGGGGGAAAGCTACCAAACTGGTTTCTGTGGGGTGGTGTCTAGGGACACCGTTATGGTACGATCTCATGGATTTTTGGCGAGCTTGAGAAGTTTAATGCTTGATGGTGCTTTCAATTTTAGAGAGTCTGAAAGCACAAAGAAGACTCCAGTGGGGGCTCTTTTTCGTTGGTAGTTTCCTGTGCCCGAAAAAGGATAAAAGTATACATAGCAGAGCTTGCCCATCCTGTAGGGGATGAGATACTTCTTTACTATTGGTAGTCCAATCAGGTCGAAAAAGGTTAAACCTATACTGACTAGACGGTCATTCAAATACTTTTACAAGCATGAACAAAACCAAGTTTGCTCGGCAATGTTTTCTTGACGAGAAGGCTGGAAAAGAGCTTAACGACAACCGGTAGCGAGCTTTTTCATAAGGTGCGACCCCTCTGCTCGAGAAATCATAAAAGTATGCAGAGAAGAACGGTCTTGTCTTGAGTGTGCCAAGGAGGTCCTTTTCAATTGATGGTCTACATGGTCTGCAAAAGGAGGTAAACGAGACAATGTAGATGCCCTTTCCTATACTTTAGCGAGGGGGAAAGGAAGCAGTTGCGCTCGACTATCTTTTCATTGTTTTAAGGAGTCAGAAAAGAGCTTAAATGAAACTCCAATATGGTCAAATGATTGCAGTGGTACAGATGGTGCCCCATGTCGGGACGGTGGACATAGGTCCAAAGGTCTTCCGCACAGTATGGAAGGAGCAGAAGGCTCTCAAACATACCAATACATGCACAGGATAGATCACGGCAGAGGCTCGCGAGTCGATGTAGCAGAGGCATGCAAACCGAAGTAACTCTTAGACAGAGGCCAGGAGAGCGTGTGTGTGTTGTGGTGGACAGAATTGACTACATGCGATGTTAGTACAAGTCCAGGGGCACTTCTATGAAAAATACATGTAAGAAAAATAAAGGGTTTTGTGGACGATGGTCCAGATGTCCGCATAAGGTGCGGTGGAAAAGACAATTATAAATACAAAAATAAAAAGTAAAATTACATTCCTTAATGGGTGGTGGCCCAAAAACTTGCATGAATAGCAGTAGGGGAGTGTGATACAAGTATAGGTCCATAGGCACTTGCATCGTCATGTCATGGCTCGTGGATCAAGGTGACTCATGGGAAATGGTCCCGAAATTAATTTGTTAAACATGAGACGATGGTCTCATAAAGAGATAGAAATTTGTTCCCGGAGTTGTGAGAGGTGTCTCAAACAGGTTCCGGGTGAGTTTAGATTAGTAGCGAATGGTGCTGCCCCTGACTTGTGGTAAAAAATGTTGAAAAACAAGAAATGGAAAAAACTACGCTATAAGGGACTCATAGTGGTTATATCAGGCATAAACTCTCTTGAGGTGGAGCCCATTGCACGGCTTTTTCAAGAGTCGACCGTCTAATTCAGTGAAGAGGTATTCCCCCTTGCTGAGACAAAGGTCATTGGCAAGGCGTGATGACGAAATCTGGTCTTTTATGGGAAGAATCGATTCCACACTATGGTTTAAAGAAAATGGGGTAAGACCGAAGGCAATCTTACATATATCTCCATCATTGCATAAGTGGTGCTGAGATAGATCAGGTGGATCTTCCATAACCGATGAGATGGAAGGGAAACTAGTGCTAGAGATCATGAAAATGATATTGGTTGTGGCTTTGCTTGCCTTGACCCCAGCCTCTGTTGGAGGAAGAGGGGTAGTCCTGGAGACTAGAGGAGTCTTTGATGGACCTGGAGGTAGGTGCAACATCATCTCAATTGGCTGGAAATAAGTGAACACATCATGGGGCCTCAGAGGTAGGTTAGGTGGTTCAAGGTACAACACAGGATCTCTAAGTGTGAAATCCTGTAGATTGTGGGTTGCCAAGATAGACTTACTCACGATCCCGGATGGTAGGAAAAGGAAAAGGAAAAGAAAAATGAAAAGGATCATGTTGATCGGGAATGAACCCCACTGTTTCCCTGGTAAATGAGGTTGAGGTGGCGAGTGAGGTTGTGAATGCGGAAGGAGCTGTGGTTCCAGAAACAATGGAAGAGACAGGTCTAATGGACCATTGGTGGTGGTGGAGACAAGAGGGTCTGTAGAACTTGACATCATGTAAATGGACATGGTGTCTGAAGAAGGAGGTGGGGGGTGAAATTCTTCGATCAGGGTGATCTCAAACTCAAGGGAATGTTTATGGAGGTTGGCTAGAGCCATTCAAAATTCGGGCAAGTCTTGACAATGGTGAGAGTAATGTCCATACAAATCGTAGAGGGCGCAAGCATGGTTTGTTCTCAATGCCTTGTTTCTGACTATCGGTGCGGTTGGGAGTTCAACCACGAGGATGTTTTTGTTTGTATCCATGGCATCTAAATGTGCACGGATCATTGATATTTCAGGGAAACTCTGAGTTGGACGACCCTGTTGCTCGCAGACGGCACAAGGCGGGACTTTTGCAGTTCTATGGTGGCTTTGGAATTCTTGCCCCTGGCACTTTTCAGGTGGGGCGGTGCAGGTGCAAGTGCGGTGGTTGGCTTTTGCGGACCGGGTGGAGGGTGAGACTCGACCGCAATGGGTTACACTAGGGTTAAGAAAACCTGGGGCATTAGTGGTTGAGTTGGTGGATCAAGATACCACACCAGAATTCCCAATGTAAAGTTGGGTAGGCTTAAGGTGGCCATTATCGGCTTGCTCATGACACCGGGTGGGGGAAAGAGGAAGGGAATCGTATGGACTGGAGATGAGCCCAGATAACTCCCTGTTGGTTGCATGTGGGGATGCAGTTGTGGTTGCAACTGTGCGTAATGCTGCTGCTGCGGGAGATGTTGTGGCTGTTGTTGGTGTTGCGGCTGCAGACGATGTTGTGGTTGTGGTTGGGGTTGCGGCTGCGGTTGTTGTTTGGGTGCAGCAGTGCTGGATGAGACCATGCACAAGTTCGCAGTCTCATTTTGTGTCGGAGGCGGTGACACAGAGGGGAAAGGAGCCGTCATGGTGGGATCGACAAACAAACCAGGGCCCACATTCAACAATGGGGAGGCTAGTGTGTTTTCAACCATAGTGTTGGTTGTAGGGACGACATTAGTGTGTGTGGTTGCCCCTTGTGGCTCAATGGTGGTGATGGTAGGGATAATGTTGGCAGGTGCCATTAACCCTTGCAGATCATGATAAGTGAGTTGATCAATCGTCACAATCTTCCCTTCCTGGGGGAACATCATGAGACAGAAGACAGTTGATGTGACTGCTCTCATGGCATACATATAAATTCTCCCGAGGAGAATGTTATAGTCCAGTTGAGCATTGACGACCTTTATGTCAATCAACACTGTCTTCCCGGCTAATGTGATGGGGACATGGGGGAGGATTCCTTGGTCTTTAGTGCGATGTTCATCATAAGCCCGCATAGTTATGGAGGATGGTTGCATAATTGGTGATCCGAGTTTCTGCCAAACCAGGGTGGACATAATGCACGTGGATGCCCCTTCATTCACTATGCACTGGTGCACAACTAGGTTTCGGATAAACACCAGGATTTGAAACGCGATGGTCGATGGCATGCATGGTTCTCTGTTCTCCGTGTTGAATGTGATCAACTTGGAGTCGGAGGGGTCTACTACCCCTAGGGTGGCTAGTAAGGATTTTCACTGCATTGGGCACGTTTTAAGTACCTCAAGAGCGGACATGGCGATTGGAATTTAGGCCAAATCATCCACGATGCTATAGCTGAATGCAGTTCTAGCCATGGCGTTATTGGCAATTCTGCATATGGGGGGCCGTGGGAACGGGGGTAACTGAAGAGGCAGGTTGACTGTCTTAGACGTGGATGCCGCTGATGTGTCATCGGGTTCGATGGTGGTACTGTACTGATTCCGTCGGGTTTGCAAGTTGACCTCTTCAGTCGTCATGGCTAGAAGGTGGTGAACACCTGTTTCGGCAGTGGGAGGTGCCTTGAAGCATTGGGATTGGGTTGGGGAGGGGGGGCAGTTGCCACCAATCCTTGGAATGGTAGTGGGTTTTGAAGCACCATGGGGGGAGGTCCTTGTGGTGCTGGGTTGGGTTGGGCTTGATTTTCCACATTAGCGGCCTGTTGGGCCTCGTTTTGAATGGCCTGCTTAGCGCAAGCCATAAGGGGACACTCAAATGTGTAATTCCCATAAACATCATAGGGTGTGCACAACGGAGCATTCCGTCTTGGTGCATTTTGTCATGGGGTGTTTTGGGAGGGTTCAGTTGTTGACCGCCTCCTTGTAGTTGGTTATTGCCTTGGTTGCAGGGCCGGTTATTCCTAGCTTGCCCTTATTGATTGTTGGGGGCAGGCTAGTTGGGACGGTTTTGTTGTGCGAACACTTGTCCCAACGGAGCGGGTGGAGCAAGGGTGGGGGCTTGAACTGGTTGCATTAGCAGTGCATAGTAGATTTGTGGGGGTTATGGTGCCACAAATGTGGGCATTTACCCCACATACTGCTGTGTTGGCTAAGCCATGGCCTGAGCCTGCTGCGGTGGCACAGGTTGTGCGTAGGAAGTTGTTGCTCCAGATTGGGACATCATTCTTGTGTAGTCCGGAGCTTGGTTTTGGTAAGCAACACGAGCAGTGTTGCTTGGCTATTATGTAATGGAAGGTGGTGTCGATCGAGGCTATGGATGTTGGGAGACCGATCCTATGATGTCGTCCGCAGCATGGGATGCCCCTGGTGCATCACGGTAGGAGGTACTGAGACGGGGAGCGTCTAGAATGACAGTGTACAAGTATCCAGACTGAGCGTAGATAAGGTCAAACTGTTGAGCTTTCAGTATGGCCTCTTCTTCGGATTGGGGATGTTCGGATGTGACGTCCTTTGCTATGGGCGAGATCAAGGTCTTAAGGAACCCATCCAAGAATATCCTGTCGTCAAGTTGGATTTTGCATAGATTGCGACGTCGCCACCACTCATGGATGTGGTCGGTTATATGAGTGGCAGTGCTTTGGCGCCAGGATAACAGGATCTCCACCCGTTCGTCATATCTGACAGGGAGTTGGAAATACTGTAGGAACATGAAGGCTAGGGAGTTGAAATCCAGATATTTGGCATGCCGTAGCTCAATGTACCATTTGGCCGCAGCACTTGTAAGAGTGCGTTGGAATAGCCTCATCCTGATGGAATCATCTACAATGTTGTTGGATGAGCACCATAGATGGAATGTCATTATGTGGTTTTGGGAACATTCCCCTGCTTTTCCTTCAAACTTGGGGATGTCTGATGGCAGCTTAGTTGGCATTGGAGGCCAAAAGGCTTGATGGCGAATGGGGTAATTTGTTAATCTGGCCAAGTCAGGAAAGTTAAGATGAGCCATGAATGGCAGATTTGACATCAGGTTGATGTGGGATGGGGCTGCAATGGTGGTGGGGTTTGCAGGTGCATAATGCATCTGCACAGCTGGGGGTGTTTGCGGTGGCACCATTGTGGATGGGCCAATGCCCCCAAGTGTTGTGGGTGGGATGGTATGGTGGTGGGGACATTTCCCCCATGTATGACAGTAGGGGCAATGTAAGTGGAAGGTCCACTGCCCCCCTGTGTGGCATGAGGGGCAGTGTGTGTGGAAGGGCCACTGCCCCCGTGTGCTGCTAGTGGGCCAGCTTGGTTGGTCACTATAGGTGGTGGAAGCTGACTGATGACAGTCTGCATAACTATGCTTGGGCCACTTTCCAGGTTGTGGGTGACAGGTTGGGATGTGGACATGGGTCCACTTGCTAAGGTTATGCCAAAAAAGTGGATCCGGGTTGGCATTAGCCATGGGGCTTGATGGTGTGGTATGGAGGTTTGGTTCAGAATGATATGGGTCTAAATTAGAATCAGAGGTTGTGTGGTCTTCTGATGGTGTGGGAGATCATTGAGAACGGTTTCGACGATGTCGATTGAGTGTTCCAAATGGTGGTGGTTCACCTCTTAGGTGTGAGGAAGAGCGTGGAGGATCAATTGTGTTTTTATCTATGAAACTGGTGGGAATGATGTTTGGACCCCGGTTTCAGTGGCTTCCTATTGGCTATAGGTGGTCACTCGGCCACCAAGAATGCTAGAAGACAGCGCTTGGCTTGTTCCTCATAGGTGCTTCTACTCAATCGGAAGGGGTCGTTGCCCATTTCGCTTGGCAATTCCTCTCAACAGCCAGCTACTTTGGGGTTCCTATGGTACTCCTCACAATGAGTTTTTGGGCAAAGCCCAAGTACTTCCCACAGTTGAAGCAGTCAGGGACTTATGTCCTCAAAGGCTGTAGAGTTGTTTGTACTTAGTGTAAATTGGTAAATTTTAAGGCTCACTCAGTGTCATGAACTGAGTTGGGTTAATTAGTTGGTATGGTGTATTTGTTTGTTTGTTTTTTTGGTATTTGGTTGCTACAAATGGTTTATGAATTCATCATGGTAGAGTTCATGTCATTGTGTTTGTGTATGCAAGCATTGAATAATAAAAAATTGTGAACAAATACAGTTATTAACCCTGAATGTTTGATGGCCTAACTAGATGTATACCTCACACTAATATTCCTCTTCAACCAAGAGAAGGTGCTGGGCTCTCAACACTGGGACTAAGCCCATCCGTAGATCCTCAGGTCACCTCCCAGATGCAAGGTTGGTCAACAGGGAGGATGCTTAGTGCCGTGAGAAGCCCTCCTTCGCTACCCCCTCTACCTTCCAGGTCATCTGGTTTTAATGGTTTGGAACAATATAGTGGAGTCCCTAAATCTATACAAGCTTGCCCTTTATCGTATCCCAGAATACCCCAGAGGGTGATGACTCGGTAGAGGAGGAAGGGGAAGCAAGACAATTAATTTTAGGTTGATTTTAGTTAGTCTAGGTTCATTTGATTAAGCCATTAACATTTACTTGGCATTTACACATTGTTTGTAAAAGAAATTGCATGAAATTGAAACAAAAACTGAAATTAAATTGCAGTGTTGGATAGAGGCGGTTGAGCCGCACTGACAGTCCCTATGAAACTAAAATTTAACCTCTATTAAACTCAAATTGAAGTTCTGTTTGATAGGCCGCACATTTTTTATCAAATATGGTTAGGGGGCTGCAAGATTTTTTCAGAAACATGCAAGGGGGTCGCACAAAATGTAGAAACAGTCGCGGACTGAGTTTCTGGGTTGAAGTTGCACTTATCAGGGGATTAAGTGTGCCCTGGGTGCACCTGTTTTCCCATTAAGTGTGC
The DNA here is from genome assembly GCA_001517045.1 of Pseudotsuga menziesii. Classification (NCBI taxonomy): domain Eukaryota; kingdom Viridiplantae; phylum Streptophyta; class Pinopsida; order Pinales; family Pinaceae; genus Pseudotsuga; species Pseudotsuga menziesii. Next base: position 54,651 of record LPNX010465710.1, on the reverse strand, counting down.
CCTCACCTCACTTTGGCCCCGATAAGAGTGTCCTGCTCTGGATTTGGGGTTTTTTGTGAGGCAGAGTCAGATCTGGCCGACAGTAACTTGTGCTGTGGTCAATCTGACTCGGTTTTTCCTAGCAGAGGCTTCGGCAGTACTGAAAACAGAAATAAACTGAATTTAAAGTGGATTTAACAGGAAATTTTTGAAAACTAGGGCAAAAAATTAAAAAAAACTTGAAAATTAAAAATTTGGACCAGGGATCCTGTGGGATCGACCTGGTATGGTCGCCAGTTCTGTAGCAGGGATTTCTCCCTACTAAAGGGGCAGGAATGGCTCCCTTCTGTTTATAGGACAGAAGGGTAGGTTCGTGCTAGTGGTAAATGCAGAAAATAAAAACAGAATGCAAAGAACAGTAAACTAAACTACGAATAGAAAGAATAGAGAAGCAATGGTGAACCCCTCTATAAACAAGGGTTAGGGTTCCACTTCCAAAGACCTGCAAACAGATCCTAAGCTACAGTAAAACCTGCAAAACAATGTTAAACATAAACCTGCAAATGGAAACAAGGGTTAGAAAGAAAAGAAAACTATGAAGCAAAGAAACAAAACATGAAAGCACAAGTATACCTTCTCTTTGGGTGGAAATGGGCCACCATTCCCTAGCTTGTGGAAACACCTCTCTTGGATGGGGAGCTTTGGCTCAATGGAAATGGAGGAGAGGGAGTGTGGGTGGCTTGAGAGGCAAAGGTCTCAAGGAATCCATGGGAAGCATAATAGTATGCAAGGGAGAAGTGTTTTGAGAGTGACTCCCCACCCTCCTTTTATAATTTTTTTGGGTTTTTAGGGTTTTAAGCCCTTGGTCTGGGCTTTACCCCCCTTTTTGGGCTTTTAGCCCCTTCCACCCTAATTTTAGCTCCTTTTAGGGTTTTAGCCCCTTTTTGGGGGCTTTAGCTCCTAGGAGAGTATTTTGGGATCCTTTTTGGGGTTTTTAAGCCCTTTTCTTCATCCTTAGGCTATTTTGAGGGTGTGGGGGTCTAATGGAGGGTCGTGAGATGGTGTCCTTGGGTGGTGTAGGCCATGGAGAGCTGAGTGGGATATTTTTGGGTTAACAAGGTCAATTCCCGATTTCTTGTTGGACATGAAGCTGACACGTCTATGAATAGTTCTTACTGGCATTTTACTGTCATATTTGTAAACATGTGTTAGCATCTCGTTATTATAACTTCCCATGTACCAAAATTAGGTGGTTAAGTTATATATATGTCAATCCAAATGTATTATGTATAAAGGAATCTATTGAATAGCTTATGAGTTCTTATAACTAGAGATTAAAATTTTTCTTATATTTAAGTCTACCCTCTTCAAATTATCTTAAAATTTCCCATCATTGAAGCATATACTGAATAACTTGTGAGTTCCTATAACTAGACATTAAAGGTTAACATGTACCTGCTTCAATGACGGGGGAAATTTATTTCTTCAGTATTTTTTAGCGACTACAACCAAAGAAATAAGTTTACCTTGAGGTCCTGAGGCTTAGCATCAATTTTCTCTATTAATTTTGAGCTATTAATATAGCTAGTCTTGGAGAAGACAATCTCTTATGTCTTTGTATAAATATCTTTTGGGAGAATCTGTGAACATCATCTCATAACTCATATCATATGGAAGGTCCCAACAGTAGTAAAAGGAGACCATGAGAATCTGGGATATGCCATCCACAATGAAGCATAAATAAGTAATGTTATGCCAATACAGTATGTGGTATAACGATAAAAGCAAATTTTTGTCTCCAATCAAAATAAACCCATATGAGAAAAACATATAATTTGTCAAAATTCCCATTGGTGAGGCCTTGTTGGATACTTCTAGTCTAAAGAGGAGTTATCATAGCAACTGGATTCTATGTATTGTTGTAGTCATCAACCAAAAAAACCATTAGTCTTATCCTCACAGTTGGCTCTGCAAGCCAGACCATCAACCTCCATAGGGAAAGATAATTCCCCGATCCCTTCTTCGCATCCATGGCTAGTATCAGATTATGCACCTACCCCTCCAACACTGCCAACAACATATAGTAATATGAGATCTCTTCGTGCAATGCTGTATAGAAATCCTGCCCCACAGTACCATGTGTCTCAATAGTCCCTCAGTCCACACTCTCATACTAACATACTCCTTCACCTTCTTATAAAGTCAGCCCAATTCACACAATTTCTGAACCAGATACCTCGTTTTCCTCGACACCCTATAGGACTCTGACACCATAAAACCATTTAGATCCTTATCAAAATCAATGAATCGACCCTCAATACCCTACAAGGCATACAAAACATCCTTAACCAGCGCACTCTCGGTGACCTCAGATTGTTCATGGGAAACCTCGACATATTCACATAGAGTCGTTGCCTTGGCATTTACGAGGTCCTTGGACATGTAGATGAGTGTTAAACACCTGCACAGAAATATCTAGCTAGCAAGAGAGAACACAAAGCTTGCAAAATAGAAAAATAATGAAAAACAGAGAGAAGGAATGAATAATTCTGTACTGATGTGTGTAAAAGATTACAATACATAATAGCTAGCCTGATTAGCAGAAAAAAAAGAAACATGCCATAGTGGTGGTCTAAAGAGAACTAATGCATGCCATTAGTTACGGAGTGAACTGACACCAAGGCTGTCAGTTACAGAGGAAACTGAGCCTGCATGGGTCTCCAACACCCCCCCTGAACACTACTATGGGGTAATAAAGAAAGGGCCCCGACAACTAAGTCCATAATAGGTCACCCAAAAACAATGAAACTGATGAACATTGAAATAAAATGAGGAAAGAGGGAAAACCTCATGGGAAACCCCCCCCTCAAGATACAATGTAGCAAAAGAACAAAAATACAGTTGCTAGGCAACTGTGTCTTTCACTCCAAGATGATCACGCAGAGAGTGGAACTTCTACGCAGTGAAGGTCTTGGTGAAGATATCGAGAGTCTGTTCAGCTGCAGGACAGGACTGCAAGTCGATGATCCACTTGTGCACCAAATATCTGATATAGTGCATATGGATTTCTATGTGCTTCGTCCGCTACCTATGTACTAGATCTTTGCAGAACTTTAGAGTGCTCTGGTTGTCACACCAGATGACAGTAGGATGGTGGAACTGGATGCCCAACTCAGTGAGAAAATTTTGTAGCCACAAGCTTGAATGGTTATGTTGACTACCCCTCTGTATTCGGCCTCGGATAAAGATAGAGAAATAGCAGCCTACTTCTTGCTCGACCAACAAACTGGACCTGAACCTAGACTGAGTGAGTACCCAGATGTGGACTTGCAATCAATGATATTTCTAGCCAAGTCAGAATCAGTGAATCCTATTAGATCCAATGTAGAATCTGCTGCATAGTGAATCCCAAAAGTGATGGTGCCATGTACATATCGAAGGATCTGCTTGGAAGCCTTCCAATGTAGCTCACGTGGCTCCTACATGAACCAAGAGACTGGCCCAACTGCATACAAGAGGTCTGGTCGAGAGTGTGTATGATACAACAAGCTCCCCACTAGTTGTCTGTATAGAGTGTTGTCAACCAATGGAGTGTTCTTGCCATCCTCAAGTTTGACCCCAGATAGGAAAGGAGTCGATGCAGACTTGTTGTCTGTCATATGGAATCACTCTAGAAGATCTTGAGCATACTTGGCCTGAGATAGTTTGATGCCTGAGGCATCGTGGCTGATTTCAAGACCAAGGAAGAAATGTAATGGACCCATGTTCGTCATCAAAAACCTGTCATGCAGATCCTCTTGAATGGAGCAAGTGCTGAAGTTGAGCTACCAGTGATCAATAAATCATCCACATATAAAACTAGTAGCATAAGTGAGTCAGCTGTCCTAAGCATGTATACATTTGGATCTAACTTACACTATACAAAGTTTTGGGACAATAGGTAGGAGTCCATCTTGGCATACCATGCTCTCGGGGCTTGCTTAAGGCCGTAGAGAGACTTCTTCAATCTGCAAACCAAGGATGAATATTGTATTAAGCCTTGTGGCTGCTCCATGTAGATCTCGTCACAGAGATCACCGTGAAGAAATGCATTCTTCACATCCATTTGATGGACTTCCCACCTTATAGATGCAGCAATGGAAAGTGCCAACTGAATGGAATCCATCTTTTCTACTGGAGCAAAGGTCTCATCATAGTTTAACCCATGAACCTGCTGAAAACCTTTGGAAACTAGCCTGGCTTTGTATCTGTTGATCTGTCTGTCTGCTACCTTCTTGGTCCTGTAGACCCATCTGCATCTGACAAGCTTCCTGTCTAAAGGAAGTGGCACCAGATCCCAAGTCTAGTTCTTGAGGAGAGAGTTGTACTCATCCTGCATAGCAGCTTCCCAGAGGGGATTCCCTGCAGCCTCTGCATAGGCCTGCGGGTCTGAAGAGAGAACCATGTAACAATGCATGGGATTCACTAGTTTGGTTGCTGTGAGTGCATGAGAAGGCTCCTCAAACTGGGGCTGCGTCCTCTAATCCAATGGATCCCCCACAAGGTCACCTACATCCTGTGGAGTTGTCTGTGCATATATCTCTCTTAAGATCCTTGTTCTCTCAAGGGAGAAAAGAGGTGGATCAACATATTCATGCTCATGTTCTCCATCAGATTCGAAACTCAAATGTGAATCATGATCTTAATGAGTGGATTCATCATCATGGATGTGCGGTGTAGGTAGAGGAACAAAAGTCTTTGCATGTAACTCCAATGGTGCATGTAAGGGGATTTACTCAAACTGGACACCTCGCTCAATAAAGAGCTTGTCTGTAGAGGGATCAATCAACCTGTAACCCTTTACATCATCGAAATATCCCACGAAGATGCATGCAGTGCTCTGAGGATCTAATGCTTTCCTCTTTTCAGAGGGTATGCGGGCCCATGCACGTGATCCAAATATTCAGAAGTGGGTGACTTTCGGTTTGCAACCGCTCCATGCCTCAAAAGGAGTCATGTCCTTGACAGATCTGTGAGGAGATCTGTTCTGTATGTAGTTGGCACAGTTAAGTGCCTCAGCCCATATTTTATAAGGAAGAGACCTTGCATGCAACATGCAAGAGGCCATCTCTTTGAGGGATCTGTTCTTCCACTCAGCCACCCCATTATGCTGTGGAGTGTATGGTATTGTATGTTGCAACTGTATACCAGCCTCTGAACAAAGAGTTTGGACATTCCTATTCACATATTTCCCCCCATTATCTGTGCGGAGGATTTTAATCTTTCTCGTGGACTGATTCTCTGCAAGTGCTTTGAAGTCTTTGAGATGCTCAAAAACTTCAGATTTATGCCTGAGAAAATACACCCAATTATATCGTGAGAAATAATCCAGAAATGTAAGAACATACCTCACCTTGTTGATGGATAGATGAGGAAAGGGTCTCATTAAATCACTATGGATGAGCTCTAAGGGAGAGGAGGCCCTCTTAGCCTTCCCTTTTTCAAACTTCTCTTGAGGATGTTTGCCAATAACACATCCTTGACAAACTCCTTTTGAAAAATGAATGTTGGGCAAGCCAATGACCATTCCCTGCTTGTAGAGTTGCTGCATGTATCTGAAATTAAGATGACCAAATCTTTTGCGCCATAACCTACTACTATCATCAGCATGCGTAAGTAATAAGGCAAAATATAGTTCAATGAATTCAGAAAATGTGTAAAGCTTGGATCTGTGATTTACCTCACCAGTGGCAACTTTAGAGTTGCTTTGTATGTCGAAGATATTCACAGCATCAGGAGTGAATTCAACTCTCTTTCCGGTGCCAGAATGTGTAATCTGATAGACGGAGAGAAGATTCACCGAGAGTTTTGGAACATGTAGCACATCCTCAAAGCTACCATGATTGAGTTCAATTCTGCCCTTGCCAGTGATATCAACAGGAGAATCATCCCCCATGAGTATAGGAGGACCTTTGCATGCATCCAATGAAGATAAGTCTTCCTTGGTGGCAACCATGTGGTGAGATGCACCTGAATCTACAATCCTCGCATAGGGAGATGAATTAATGGCAATCAAAGCATGGCTAGAGTTACCTTTCCTGGGAGCATGATCTTTAGGCTTCTTCTTGGAGACCTACGGAATGCGATCCCCAAGGTTGTGCTTCTGAAGTATCTGGTCCATCTGATCTATCTACTTCTTCATGCATGAGGATTCTGGATGGAATCATTTCTGGAAGTATGTGCATTTCTCCATTTTCTTCCATTTTTCACCTTTGGATCCGGAGGAATCATTGAAGGGTTTGGTGTTCCCTTCCTTCTTTGGATTTGCATGTGCCTTTCCTTTGTCTTTGGTTTTAAATATCTGTTTTGGGTTATGACTTCCATCATGCACAGCAAGAGCATGTGCCTTGGAGCCCTTGCTTTTTCCCATATTGATGAGCTTGTCTTGTTCCTGAGACAAAGATTCAATAAAAGCATCAAGAGTGGGCATGGTCCATTTCTTGCCAGAGGTGAGCCACACTGAATGAAAAGTGGAGACAAATACAGAGTATTCCGGTCCAATCTTGGAGAGGATGGATAGAGCCATCCATTTTTCCTCCTTAGATTTATCAACCCCGCAACCCTTGAGTTGCAACAACAAATCCTTGTATCTTGTGAAGAAATCTTGTATATTGTCAAAGCTTTGTGGATCCAAAGAGAGCAACTCCACTTCGAGCATGTGGCCTTTCATCTCATCTTGCTTGCCAAAGAGTCCTTTCATGGTGGTCCAAACTTCATTGGGAGTTTTGCAAGAAGAAATATGGAAAAGCAGCTCAGGGGAGATGTGCATGCAGAGGGCTCCGTAGGCCTCATCCATCCGATTGAGGTATATGGACTTTTCTATGGCTGTTGTAGGCTCACCTTCCATGTCCATAGCAATCCTATACAATTCTCTACTTCGAAGAAAGATCTCCATCTTTGCTTCCCATGTAAAATAATTGTATGGTGTGAGAATAGCTTCCTTTGGAAATTCCATTCTTCCAACGATTTTTGATCTTCTGTACCTGCAAATAAAAAATGTTGGTGTGTCTTTGTCCTAGAAGCAGAGCTTTGATACCATGTATATGAGTGTTGAACACCTGCACAGAAAGATCTAGCTAGCAAGAGAGAACACACAGCTTGCAAAACAGAAAAATAATGAAAAACAGAGAGAAGGAATGAATAATTCTGTATTGATGTGTGTAAAAGATTACAATACATAATAGCTATCATGATTAGCAAAAAAAAAAAAAACATGCCATAGTGGTGGTCTGAAGAGAATTGATGCATGCCATCAGTTACGGAGTGAACTGGCACCAAGGCTGTCAGTTACAGAGGAAATTGAGCCTGCATGGGTCTCCAACAGGACAAAATAAGCACCCTGTCTGCAGTCGCCCTGTCCTGATCTAGGGTTTTGAGAACCTAAATCTACTCATTTCTTACCTTACCATTTTCCACAGGATCGTTTTCTCGATACTGCACATTGTCAAAGGAGGTTGCACTGGGAGCAAGCCAGTGACGAAGTGACAGGAAACCCAAATACCGATAAAACCTAAAACAACTTAATGTTGTTTGACCTCATGGATTTGCATGCCATCTTGGAAGTGCAACAACCACTTGGAATAGTTAACTATCATGTAACATATGTGTTTTTGTTTGGAATGTAGATTCCTGTGATCAATTTTTTTAGAATTGAGTTTGAGGTTTATACACATGTACAAAAAAGTATGCTGTTTTTTCTCACGCTATTTTTGAAGATTGAGATTTTTAAAAATTTTATAGTTGACATTCATGGGTAGAATCAAACTATATATGAATTTTATATATAGATTATGGTTTAGTCATACTTATAAGCCTTTCAATATAACTATGATCTCACACTAACATATTTTTACAACATATCAAGTAGAATATTACAGAGATACATGAGATACACCTATCATATACATAGAATAGAAAAAATATGTTAATCCTTGAAACAACAAGAGAGGAAAAAAAAAAAGGCAGAGAAAAAACAATTGCCATCTAGCAAAGGAAACTAAACATCATAAAATGGGACAGAACCCTGAGATATAAAAGGTCCATCCATTCTTTCTTAAAAAAACAGAATGTTCTCTGGAGATTGAGATTGTATATAAAAGTTGTTTATTTGTTTGTTACAAGGAATATAGATTTGTTGAATTTTAAGGGACAATTTAATTACATCGTTCTTCACTTTCTTTCTCTAAATTTAGTTTTAGTTTTTTGTTTGGCTGAGTACTTTGATACATATATGCTTACTTTAGTTTTAATTTCTTGTTTGGTTGAGTATATTGATACATATATGTACAACATATTAGAGAAGTTACAAACTTTCGCCAATATTACCATATATAATCACTCTGATTCAATAATTAAGTTGTAATAAGTATTTGAATAATCCTAAGGATCACCTATTGAATATGAAATCCAAAACTATGTAAATAAGAGTGGCTTCAACTCTTTGGCCCAATCATAATTTTAATAAAATTAGATGCTTTTTAATTTAAAAACAAATTTATAAGTGACCTTGGTATGTGGAAACGCTTACATTGACAACTCTACTCATAGACTTAAATCATCCATGTTGACAATATTACTCTATAAATCCAACCTTTTTTTTCTTTCAAAAGTATAAATGTGTTTTTTAAAAAGACATAAATTTTAATATATTGTATTTAATTTTGTAAACATTTTCATTCATAAATTTATTGTGTATTTATTTCTTCTCTTCATTTTTTAAACAATTTTATGAGAGAGGAAGAGAAAGATAGATAATATATTAAAAACAATTCAAAACCTAGTTGGAAATGTAATTAAAAGACAAAATAATTTCAATCTACATAGCATAGTGGAATTGTATATATTCTTTAAAAATATCAATGACGGAAATAATAAACTTTGAAAGTTCCCAAAAATTTAAAAAAAACGGAGATAGAATACAAAGTCAACGTTGAAGTTGAGATGAATCAAACAAAACCCATTCCCTGTTTTACTATTTAAATAGGTAAAACCTTATTCCATAACAAGTAAAGACGGAATAAAACCATATTAACATATATTAATAAGGTGAATACATACTATGGTTTTCATATCCAAAGCTACCAACTTACGGTGTAAATATTGTATACTTGGTTTGATGCACAATCATGGACTCCTTAAAGACACTTTAGATGCCACATAATACTGGAAAAACTTGGAAACTCTGACTTTGGGTGACAATTAGGGGTACTTTCCTAACTTATTTGAAGATAAAGTAAAAAGACAAAAGATAGGTAATTGAATCAGATTTCATAATATATAGCATTTATGCAGAAAAAATGTATGTAAATGATTGTAAAATTAGTTTCCGTGAAATTGGGTTTTCACATTTTCAGCACATCTTAACATATATGTTTGTGCGGGTGCAGCAATATATGAGGTAAATGATGTCAATTTGGGATAAAATCTTGCAGACATATAAAGGACATATGGCTATTTATTCAGAATTTTTCATGAATTATTTATTATTATTATTAATTATTGAAGTCACAAAAGCTTGAAATTAAAACGTTATGTGTGGGTGCAACACTTTGGGGGGGAAATTAATGAAATCCTTGATTTCTATATATAATATCGTAGAGCTTGATGTCGTCTAGTGCACCATATAGTTTTCTTGGGAAATGGTGATGGAAATAAAAAGTTATATAAAAAACAATCGATGTATCTATTTTCGAAAACTGACGTGTGTCATTTAGAAAAATAATTATAAATAAATAAAACATAGTTTTGAAGGAAAAATTACATATTCAAAATTGTAAGATCGTACTCTACAATATTCTAAATTTTCATAAAAAAATATTGCGTCTGTCATAGCAAAACACGCCATCTAAACTGAGCATATTGATAGAGTTCTAAAAGACAAACAATAGCCCTGGTTTATTTGTCCTAGCCAATAGGTTCGATAGTCCGAAACTATTTCCGAACATAATGCCAAACCTTATTCCCGCCGATTTTTTTAATTTAAAAAAAATGCATATGCGTTATAGCTTATTCATATCGCATATGTGATATGAATAAGCTATAACGCATATGCATTTTTTATTAACTAATTTGGTACGAGAGTAAAAAAGAGTAATGGCATCCTTATCCCATTATAATACCATTTATACTCCCAATATTCCATCTAGATGGTCTATGGGGTGGCTCATGGCCCAACATTATATTGGTTAAGAGGGGGGGGGAGTCAAAGGAGGGAGAGGAACGTGTAGAGGGAATCATGGGAGGGAGGGATGGGTAGGGGACATATATGGGGGGGATGAAGGGAGGAGAAATATAAGAAGAAGGGAGGGATGGATATGGGAGATATATGAGGGGCGGGATGGGAGAGACATGAGGGGTGGATGGTTGTTCATCGATGTCTGCAAATGTACGGTCCATAGAATAGAATAGATCCTCTGGTACTAGGAATATTGAAACAAGTGTGTGGCCATCAGCGTAATGAGTGCTTATATGTGTATTAAAGATTCCGATGGTTTCCAAAATTTAGTAATTAGTATTTATAGTAATCAGGAGAAATCTCATTTCTATCATCGTGATCATCATCATAGCCATAGTCATCGTGATCATCATCATCACCATCATTATTGATCATCATCGTCATCGCGATCATCATCATCATCATCATCATCCTCATCATAATCATTGTCATCATCCTCCTCCTCCTCATCATCATTTTTCATCATCACCATTCCATTGCAAATGCTTGAAAATAAAATCAAAGCAAAGTTTCAACTAAACCTATCATCATTGTTCCTCATCATCGTCATCATCATCATCATCCTCATCCTCCTCCTCCTCATCATCATCACCATCATTGTTCATCATTGTCGTCATCGTCATCATCATCATCATCATCATCATCATTGTTCATCATCGTCGTCATCGTCGTCATCGTCATCGTCATCATCATCATCATCATCATCATAACCTTCAGTCTCCTCCTCCTCCTCATCATCACCCTCTTGCCCATCATCACCATCATTGTTCATCATCATCTTCATCGTCATCATCCTCATCATCCTCATCCTCATCATCATCCTCATCGTCATCATGGTCATCATCATCATCATCACCCTCATCCTCGTCATCATCATCATAGTCATCATCCTCCTCCTCCTCATCACCATCATTGTTCATCATCATTGTCATCATCATCATCATCATCATCATCCTACTCCTCCTCATCATCATCACCACCCTCATCATCATCATCATCATCATCACCCTCATCCTCCTCCTCATCATCATAGTCATCATCCTCCTCTTGATCATCATCACCATCATTATTCTTCATCATCATCATCATCATCATCATCATCATCATCATCACCCTCATCCTCATCATCATCATCATCATCATTGTTCATCATCATCCTCATCATCATCGTCATCATCATCATCACCATCGTCATCCTCATCGTCATCATCGTCATCATCATCATCATTCTCATCATCATCATCATCATCACCACCATCATCATCCTCATCCTCATCCTCATCATCATCATCACCCTCATCCTCATCCTCATCATCATGGTCATCATCACCATCATCATCATGGTCATCATCATCATCACCCTGATCATCATCATCATCATCATAGTCATCATCCTCCTCCTTCTCCTCATCACCATCATTGTTCCTCATCATCATCATCGCCATCATCATCGTCGTCGTCGTCATCCTCCCTCTCCTCCTCCTCATCATCATCAACATGAAGATGATGATGACGATGATGATGGCGATGATGATGAACAATGATGGTGATGATGATGAGGATGATGCCGATGATGATGACGACGATGATGATGATGATGGTGATCATCATCATCATAATCATCACCGTCATCCTCATCCTCATCATCATCATCAACACCATCATTATTCATCATTATCGTCATCGTCATCATCATCACCATCATTTTTCATCATCATCGTCATCGTCATCATCCTCCTCCTCCTCCTCCTCCTCATCATCATTATCACTCTCATCCTCCTCATCATCATCATAGTCATCATCATCCTCCTCATCATCATCACCATCATTGTTCATCATCATCATCATCATCATCATCATCATCATCATCATCCTCCTCCTCATCATCCTCATCATCACCATCATCATCCTCATCATCATCAACAACATCATTATCATCATCACCCTCATCCTCATCATCATCATCATAGTCATCATCCTCCTCCTCCTCCTCATCACCATCATTGTTCATCATCATCTTCATCGTCATCATCATCGTCATCATCATCACCACCCTCATCATCATCATCCTCATCATCATCATCATAGTCATCATCCTCCTCCTCATCATCATCACCATCATTGTTCATCCTCATCGTCATCATCATCATCATCATCATCATCATCATCATCATTGTTCATCGTCATCATCATCATCGTCATCATCATCATCATCGTCATCGTCATCATCCTCATTGTCATTATCGTCATCGTCATCATCATCATCACCATCCTCATCATCATCATCATCACCATCATCATCCTCATCCTCATCCTCATCATCATCATTATCACCCTCATCCTCCTCATCATCATCATCATGGTCATCATCACCATCATCATCCTCATCACCCTCATCCTCATCGTCATCATCATAGTCATCATCCTCCTCCTCCTCCTCATCATCATCATAGTCATCCTCCTCCTCCTCCTCCTTATCACCATCATCATCATCCTCCTCCTCCTCCTCCTCATCATAGTCATCATATTCAGTGAGCACTAAATTGCGTATGCGATATATCCCATATGCACTAAATCGCATATGCGATATATTGCATATGCGTTTCGAAGATCATGTAAAAAACCTGCCCGTTAATTAAAAAACACTATATCAATATCGCATATGTGATAAATCGAAGGTGCGTTATATCGCATATGCGATATGTGTTATATAAAAAATGTTGGGTTGCGTGCTGTGGGCCAGGTTTACTGTAGCAAAAGACATAATTCTTCTAAACCCGCGCACATAGAACTATTCAACGTGTAATTTATTCATTACTTACATAATTCCATAGGTTTGTACAGGTTTGGGTGGATTTCAATGGGGAATGTACGTAATAGAGTTCGAAAGTCAGCGAGGAAGGTGCTTACACCGAAAGAAGCTAAAAATAAAAAGAAAAAAAGAGGGAAGATTCAAGAAATCATTGACATTCATTACATGAGCAAATAGTTCCCATTCCCCCTCAACAAATACTTGATGTAGAGGCTAAGGAAGATATTGCAACATTAAAGGAAGATGGTTATACGGAAGTTGATATTATTGATCCATTAGTAAACGAACAATCTTGTGAAGAGTTCTATAATTATGTTACTCCTGATGCAAATGTGACTCAGCAACAACCATGGCCGGTGGTTCAATCTCCTAATCAAAGTTGTCAGCCTGTAATGGATGTAAATGTCACTCTAGCATTTCAAACGACAATAAATTTTGCATCAAAATGAAAGAGAACTCCTAAACGCATACAAGTGGATGAGAGCGAATTGACTTCCATGGAAGGTAAGGTGGCTAAACGCACTATCCTTCGTCATTGTTCTCAAATAATGAAACAATATTTTGATAACAAATCCGAAGCTGGTAAATGCCAATTATTGATGTTGTTGTCGGAGAAACCACAGTATCGAAATGACCAAGTCATTTCGATACTGTGGTTTCTCCGACAACAACATCAATAACTAACCACCACAGAAATTTAGCAATTGAAAATGCCAATTGTTTTTAGCTTTGCTTAAATCTAGAAATATGGCAACTAAGAAGAAATTTAGGCATAAGAACAATGAATAATATCGAATCAAGTAATCACATTGTTAAATCTCTTGCTGCTGCATTCACATCAATTGGTAAAAAAAACTAGTTCACAAGACTGTAATGTGGCTCGTTGTGTATTGGCTGAATCAATTGTATGTAGATCCACAAGACAACGTCGTTTACTTAAATGCACATCACAAATTGTGCCTTTACATCCAAAGACACTTAAAAAATATTCAGTAAGAAGAGACAACCTTGATGTAGAGGGACAAATGGAAACATTATGGGCATTTAGCGGTAGGTTGCCCCACAAAGACATGAAGTTAGTCGAAGCAGTGAAGGGCCTAGTGCACACGTTTTCACATGATAACACTAGGCCTTCTTCTAACATGAAGGATGTGTTAAAACATTGTAGGGGTTCTAGAAACAATGAACCTCATGTTAAACATTAACTTGACATGACACAAACTCAATTGTTCAAGATGTTTAAAGTTTCCCATGTAGAGCTAAGGCTCGAGCAAAGATTTGTTGAAAAATGCAAGCCTTGGTATGTTAGAATCAATACCATCCAAAACACTTGTTGTTGTAGATACCACATAGAGTTTGACCTATATTACCATACATTTGCACATATACGTCGTTTTTTGCATCCTAACCATGTACAGGAATGCTCAAGTACAGTACCGCCAATGTCATCCAGAGATTTCATCCATAGCATAATGTGTCCGAGGCAAGATGGGAAGACACATTACTTAAAACAATGTGTAGATGGTTCTTGCAAAAATTGTGGTGGGATATCATTATGGTCTGATTGCATCCATGAAAGTGAAGATCAAGCATTCGGGAATTCAATTGTCGAGAAGCAAAACTATTAGTATGAGACATTTCAGCTACATGATGGGAAAGAAAGTAGGAAGATTAAATTGGTGACTTCATAGTTAAATTGTTGAATATTGACATATTAATATTCATGTACACATTTTTTTATGTGGTTTATTACCATTGTTTATTCTTTTACACCAGGTGCAAGTATGTGATTTTATTTCAGAGTTTCGTGGAAAGATCCAACAGTACATTCAACATGTTGATATGGAACGGTGGCAAGATGAGCAATTTAGAATATGTCGGGACAACTTCCCTCTCGAAACAATACTATCAGTGGTTGAATTTGTGGAAAATTACACCCTACAACCACAAAATGAAATACGAAGTGAATACTATCACTCAGAGCAGGTGAGCATAATGATGCATATCACGTATCAACATGGGCCAGATAGCAATGAAGAGAAACGTGTGATACTAAAAGAAAGTCACTTCTACATAAGTGATGACCGGACCCATGGCATCCATTACATGCAACACTGCTTTAAATTATTATATGATCATGTGATAGCTACAGATATACCAATTTATTGTTATTTCATTTGGTCAGATGGTTGTGCTGGATATTTCAAGAATGCACGTGTATTTGAATGGTTGTGTTTGTTGCACATAAAATTCAAGGTTCCACATGTATAAAACTACTTTGAAACTGGTCATGGAAAATGAGAGCACGATGGCGCTGGTGCATGCATTAAAACTGCCCTTCGAAGGGAAGAGATGAAGTTTACAGGTGCTTGCCTTTGAGACACTGCATCTATAGTGAAATGGTGTGCATCTGTCATGGGAGAATAATAAACAAGGAAACACCTAGTGCGAAGAATATTCTAAGAGGTGACAAATGTGGACCGATCACAAACACATCGGGTGAAAACAATGCATGGAACTCGACAGTTTCATTCAATTAGAAGCTCAGACAACTCTACCCTACAAATTTGGACAAGATAGAAGGCTTGCTTTTGCAGTTCCTGTAGCATCGATGAATGGGATGATTGTAAGTATACAGATACCATTGATACATGGGATCAAGTGACACTTGCAACCAATTTCAACGGGGTTAATGAAATAGACCATTTGGAAGATGATCAGATGCATATTTCAACAGACTATGATCACATATCGGATCTCATACAAGCAGGTACATGAGTAGTACCTAAATTAGAAAATGAATTTATGTATTGTTTAATCGACCTATGTAGAATTTAATTTATGTAGAAATTAGAAATGCAAGACTTTATTTAAAAAATGTATTGTTAACTCGACCTATTTCCTTTCACAGGTCAGATATATGCAGTGGTTGCCCCAAAAAATAATGAATGGGGTTCTGACTATTGGTTGGCAGGTTGCTTAGAAGGGAAACAAACCATTCTCGAACCTATTACAGATGATGAAAATATTGAATTCCCAACTGGCTCGATGGTTATAAAAGGGGAGTACTTGACACTTGCAGCACAACAGAAAATGAAGGGTGGGTATGTATATCAGGATTATAGACCAGGAGCTATTGTATACCACTTCACCAACCTAGTAGTTGGTATAAACATCAAGCTACACACACTTGGTCACAAAAATAGGTCACATGTACGATACTTGCTACCTCATATAGAGCACAAAGTATTGATCGACACCATCGGCACTAGAGATGATCCAGATGACCTACTTGTATGAGTGCATTGTCAGGTGCGTTATTTAACCTTTAAAGTGAATTTTGAAGCACAATTTCAATTATTTAGCCTTAGTTTAGTCCCAATGTAACAAACCTGTGATTGACCGATACCATTCACAGACATAATATTATTTAGAGGATACTAGACACTATAAACATGATCGTACAACCTCTGTTGAGTTATCTATAAATCATGTTTGCACATTTTCATTGGGTTCTCTTTTTTTTCTTATGATGTTACTAATTTCTAGCCTTTCGTGTGCCTAGGATACAAACACCATCTACGACACATTGGAGGCTCCAAGAATGGTGTCTTTAGACACCAACAAATAGAATTCGGAAAACAACATGCTCTCGAGTTGTTGAAATTTACATTTCTTGATGTTTTTAGTTTAATATACATTTAATTACATTGCCATGTACAAATTGTAAACCAACTAGGGTTTCATGAACACCACTTTGCATGCTATCACTAGGCTTGACAAGTTATGAGATGGGTTAGGGTTTAGTGAGCTCCTTACAAGTTAAGAGACGGAACTAAAAAAGCATGGACATGTACAAATTGGAAACCAACTAGGGTTTCATGAACACCACTTTGCATGCTATCACTAGGGTTGACAATTATTAGATGGAACTAGGGTTTAGTGAGCAATTTACAAGTACATGTACAAATTAGAAACCAACTACGGTTTCATGAACACCACTTTGCATGGGTTGACAAATAATGCGATGGAACTAGGGTTTAGTGAGCAATTTACAAGTTAAGAGAGGGAACTAGAAATTGGAAACCAACTAGGATTGACAAATAATGAGATGGAACTAGGGTTTAGTGAGCCATTTACAAGTTAAGAGAGGGAACTAGAAACACATGGACATGTACAAATTGGAAACCAACTAGGCTTTCATGAACACCAATTTGCATGCTATCACTAGGGTTGACAAATAATGAGATGGAACTAGGGTTTAGTGATCTCTTTACAAGTTATGAAATGAAACTAGAAACACATGGACATGTACAAATTGGAAACCAACTAGGCTTTCATGAACACCAATTTGCATGCTATCACTAGGGTTGACAAATAATGAGACGAAACTAGGGTTTAGTGAACTCTTTACAAGTTAAAAGAGGGAACTAGAAATTGGAAACCAACTAGGGTTGACAAATAATGAGATGGAACTAGAATTTAGTGAGCAATTTACAAGTTAAGAGAGGGAACTAGAAACACATGGACATGTACAAATTGGAAACCAACTAGGCTTTCATGAACACCAATTTATATGCTATCACTAGTGTTGACAAATAATGAGATGGAACTAGGGTTTAGTGATCTCTTTACAAGTTATGAGACGAAACTAGAAACACATGGACATGTACAAATTGGAAACCAACTAGGCTTTCATGAACACCAATTTGCATGCTGTCACTAGGGTTGACAAATAATGAGATGGAACTAGGGTTTAGTGAGCCCTTTACAAGTTATGAGACATAACTAGAAACACAAGGACATGTACAAAGTGGAAACCAACTAGGATTTCATGAACACCAATTTGCATGCTATCACTAGGGTTGACAAGTTATGAGATGGAACTAGGGTTTAGTGAGCAATTTACAAGTTAAGAGAGGGAACTAGAAATTGGAAACCAACTAGAGTTGACAAATAATGAGATGGAACTAGGGTTTAGTGATCAATTTACAAGTTAAGAGAGGGAACTAAAAACACATGGACATGTACAAATTGGAAACCAACTAGGCTTTCATGAACACTAATTTGCATGCTATCACTAGGGTTGACAAGTTATGAGATGGAACTAGGGTTTAGTGACAAGTTAAGAGACGAAACTAGAAACACATGGACATGTACAAATTGGAAAACAACTAGGGTTTCATGAACACCACTTTGCATGGGTTGACAAATAATGAGATGGAACTAGGGTTTAGTGAGCAATTTACAAGTTAAGAGAGGGAACTAGAAATTGGAAACCAACTAGGGTTGACAAATAATGAGATGGAACTAGGGTTTAGTGAGCAATTTACAAGTTAAGAGAGGGAACTAGAAACACATGGACATGTACAAATTGGAAACCAACTAGGCTTTCATGAACACCAATTTGCATGCTATCACTAGGTTTGACAATTTATGAGATGGAACTAGGGTTTAGTGAGAAATTTACAAGTTAAGAGAGGAAACTAGAAACACATGGACATGTACAAATTGGAAACCAACTAGGCTTTCATGAACACCACTTTGCATGGGTTGACAAATAATGAGATGGAACTAGGGTTTAGTGAGAAATTTACAAGTTAAGAGAGGGAGATAGAAATTGGAAACCAACTAGGGTTGACAAATAATGAGATGGAACTAGGGTTTAGTGAGCAATTTACAAGTTAAGAGAGGAAACTAGAAACACATGGACATGTACAAATTGGACACCAACTAGGCTTTCATGAACACCAATTTGCATGCTATCACTAGGTTTGACAAGTTATGAGATGGAACTACGGTTTAGTGAGCAATTTGCAAGTTAAGAGAGGGAACTAGAAACACATGGACATGTACAAATTGGAAACCAACTAGGGTTTCATGAACACCACTTTGCATGGGTTGACAAATAATGAGATGGAACTAGGGTTTAGTGAGCAATTTACAAGTTAAGAGAGGAAACTAGAAATTGCAAACCAACTAGGGTTGACCAATAATGAGATGGAACTAAGGTTTAGTGAGCAATTTACAAGTTAAGAGAGGGAACTAGAAACACATGGACATGTACAAATTGGAAACCAAATAGGCTTTCATGAACATTAATTTGCATGCTATCACTAGGGTTGACAAATAATGAAATGGAACTAGGGTTTAGTGAGCTCTTTACAAGTTAAGAGACGGAACTAGAAACACATGGACATGTACAAATTGGAAACCAACTAGGGTTTCATGAACACCAATTTGCATGCTACCACTAGGGTTGACAAGTTATGAAATGGAACTAGGGTTTAGTGAGGTCTTTACAAGTTATGAGATGGAACTAGAAACACATGGACATGTACAAATTGGAAACCAACTAGGGTTTCATGAACACCAACTTGCATGCTATCACTAGGGTTGACAAGTTTTGACATGGAACTATGGTTTAGTGACCTCTTTACAAGTTACGAGATGGAACTAGAAACACATGGATGTATGTACATATTGAAAACCTACTAGGGTTTGTAGGGTATGATGTTAGTATGTTACGTTACGGTATGTTATTGTATGTTAGTATGGTATGATGTTAGTATGATAGGGTATTGTAGGGTATGATATGGTATATTACACATGCATTCATGACTTAGTGTTGTGATGTTAGTGTTTGGTATATTACAATGGTATGGTATGTTAGTATGGTATGATGTTAGTATGTTATGTTATGGTATGTTATTGTATGTTAGTATGGTATGATGTTAGTATGATAGGGTATTGTAGGGTATGATATGGTATATTACACATGCATGCATGACTTAGTGTTATGATGTTAGTGTATGTAATTTAGGTAGTGTATGGTATGGTTATGATGTTAAAAAGTTGAGGATAGCCATAATTTTAAAAAGTTGATGAGTCATAAATTCTTCCTTTAAGTATTGGAAATTCATAAGTTAGCACACATGTGAACCACACATATCATATTCCAAGATCAAGTCAACCATATATGTATAAATTTGAACCTTGCTTTATATTATATATATGTATAGAAATAATGTTACAAAAATTGGCATGCCACATGGCCATAATACAAAATAGTGGATCAAAATGTACATCTATGTGTATAAAAACAAAAATTTACATCTATGTGTCCCCCCTATACATTTATTCTAGTTATCCCCCCTTTCGCTGCCACTGTCAATATCTTGGGAGAAGTCTAGCTTTCTTTATGACTGCTCACTGGTGATCCCCATCACTGAACAAGACGGATAGGTCGCATCAGTGGAGACTATAGAAAAACCAAATTGTGTAAGTTAGTTTACCAACCTATACAAATTCTATGTACATTTGTTCAAATTCCAAAACCAATATAACATTTTTATTTACTATACGTGAGTAAGTAATGGTGGGTCATGGTGCCTCACTAACAGCGACCCTGATTGGGTGCTCTGAAGCACCACTTTCTCACTATCAAGCTGCATAAAAAATAAATATATGCCAATGTCAACAAATATACATGTACATTGGGGGGGAAGAGGTGGGTCACCGATTTGGGTCTCTTCAAGCACCAAATCAGAGAAAGCGAAACACAAACGTACAAAGAAAGTGATACATAAACATACCTGCTGGATCGTCAGAGGTGGGTCACTAATTTGGTGCTCTTCAAGCACCGTTGCCTCACTAGAAGCCTGCATAAAGTAACATATATGTCAATTTCAGATAATAAAAAGAATCAGAGACATATATACTACATGGACGAAAAATGATGTTTCCAAAGAAAGCGAAACATACATGTACCTGGCGGGGGGGGGGAAGAGGTGGGTTGACAACAACCTCGCCTTGGTGCTCTTTAAGGACCACTGTCTCAATAGATTCCTGCATAAAGTAACATATGTCAAAGCGATACATAAACCTACAAAAATGTACAAAGAGAAAGAACCAAATCAAGGAAAGCCATACATAAATGTACAAAGAAAGTGATACATAAACTTACCTACTGGCTCATCAGAGGTGGGTCGACAACAACCTCGCTTTGGTGATATTCAAGCACCACTGTCTCAATAGATTCCTGCATAAAGTAACAGATATGTCAATGTCATATAATACAAAAAGAGACATATCAATGGGGGCAACACGGAAAAAGATACTTGCATGTACAAAAATCAATATAAGCAAGAGTTGCAATATATAAATATACCTGGGGGACGTGAGGAGGTGTGTAACCAGTGGGTCGATCATCTATCAATGGGATAAAAGGATTTCTACATGCATTACCGAAGAATTTCGCTTGTTGGATAGCATCATAAAAATCACATTCCTACGTACAAAAGGATAAAGATATAATTAGACAATTTCAAAAAATTAAAAAAGTACATGTTGAATCATTAAAATCACAATTAAAAGAAAGCGATACATAAACGTACCTGCTGGCTTGTCATATGTGGGTCATCAATCTGGTGCTCTTCAAGCATCGGTGCCTCAATAGAAGCCTGCATAAAATAACATATGTCAAATTCAGATAATAAAAAGAATCATAGACATATATACTACATGGACAGAAAATTATTTTTTCAAAGAAAGAGAAACATACATGTACCTGGCGGGGGGGAAGAGGTGGGTCGTCAACAACCTCACTTTGGTGCTCTTCAAGCACCAATGGCTCAATGGATGCCTGCATAACGTAATATATGTTAATGTCAGATAATACAAAGAAAACGAGACATATACATGATGGACAAAAAATGATTTTTCCAAAGAAAGCAAAACATAATTAAAAGCATATTTAAAATAATACCTGTGTCTGGGAATCTACCTCTGCATGAGAGGGACAAGGCTGAGATTCAATGTACTCATTCTGATCACCCTGCATAAAACATGTTTTATCAAAATTAGGATGTATTGAATGTTACAATCTCTACTATAAATATGTAATTAAGGTTGACAAATTAACAAGTATAGTTCTAACCGCTAATGGTGAAGAACCAAACCCATATGCAATATTGACAGCAACATCAATGTTCTCAACATTGATCGGAAGACTCTGCGACACTGGTGTGCCATGGGACACCAACTATATATTTGTTCACATAATTTGTTACATAATTAAATAGAAATAAATTGCGAAACAATTGAAAATTGTGATATGAAACAAAATATAATATGAAAATAATGAGATTTACTTACAAATCGAAGTAATCCATCGTCTTGGAAGTCTGAAGCAGGGCCACGGCATATGCCTCCACACGATGTACAAGGGTGTGGAGTAACATGATGCTCTAAACGCTCTGTGTCTCCTGTGTGATCTGTAGATGGGTCGGCCTTAGAAGTGCCAACCCCTTGGCCTACATTGCCTTGGACATCAGTCCCATGTTGAAGCAATGTATCTACCAAGTCAAATAAGGCCTCCTATGTATCCTCAATCACAGGACCCGCAGTTGTGTATCCTCAATCATAGGACCTGCAGGAGCATATAGCCGAGGGGGTTTTGGTGTGAGTGGCACACGGTTAGGATCTGTCTTGGCCCCTTCCCTATCTTGGGGCATCCCATGACCAACACCCTGGAAGCCTAAGATATCGAAATAGTTAACATGTTTTCCTAGGATGAATTCTGCATACAACTTCCTAAGGAAATAAAATGGGATGTCCCTATTCCCATGAGGGTCTTCATCGAAGACCATATACCAACTATCCATCCAATTGGCCTTTATATTTGGTTCCATGCACCAGTCTATGGAAATGTGTACTCGACTAGTGGGTGGAACCAATCCGGTGCTGGGGTCCCAGAATAATGAAAATAATTGGTCTTTTGTAATCTTTAGGTCTTTGATGTCTTTATAACTCAATCCATTGGAGTAGTATTGCCTCCTGGATTCTCTGTACGAGCTAATGTTGTACAGAGCTCCTTGGGCATTGGCAATTGTGTTTGTTATTGTGTCCAATGCAACGGCTAAAGACTGCCTCAAATGACCCCCCCCCCCCCCCCCTCTAATAAATGAGCTAAGGCGCCTCAATGACGCCAAACGCGCCAGAATCTGTGAGTTTCGATCTTCTTCCCCCTCCGGGTTTGGGTTTGGGTTCATGTTTGGCTTAGGTTTTGGGTTATTAGTGGGTTCGTTTTCCACATTATCTTGCTCATTTCTATTATCTGTTAAGATTTTAAAAAAAAATACAAATTGTTTTAATTTACCATTCTTTGATTTAATTCAATGTTTTTTATTAAATTTGTTTTAAACAATTATAAAAACTATGAAATTAGGAAAAACAATAAAGAAGTGTAAACAAATTGTAATGGATATGAGAAGTTACCTGCCATTGGAGCCAAGCCACCTCCAAATCGACCTCCAAATGGTGAAACACAAATCGCCTATGCAGTTTATCGCTCTCCCGAAACTTCACTGTGCAAATGAGAAATGAGGCCCGTAGCCTCTGTTTTTTTTTTTTTTAGTTTTCCATATCGTATATGCGATATTTAACTTTTACAGAATGCATATGTGATACTTCCTTACTAACCTTAGCCTTGTGTTTGGGCTCAGGTTATTCCGAACGTACGATCAATAACGCATATGCGTTCTCAATTTACACTTCGGAAGTGCATTTCCGATTTCTTAAGTGGCACTAAAAAGTGGAACCAACTTCGTGCGAGCTCCCTTATGAAAACTAAAATCTAGAATCCACCTCTGGGTATCACACATTAATAATATCAACAATGGGTACTTCGTCTATCCTTCCCTTGTATATCCTTCATGGTATGATATCAAGTCACTTCGCCTTTGTTCATTTGGAAAACCGAGTGATCCTACTTTGTTGATGGCAATTAGGAGAATGGATTAATGATGGTGTTTCTTGTCTAATATATATCAGATTTAACCTTTTCCAAAAGGTTCCATCAATGCTTATAAGAAGGTTCACATTTATATAATATTTAAATTAAACATAATTTCACGTATTTGCTACCATTACACTTGTATTATCCTTTTATTATGATGATTTTTCATATTTAATTAATTTTGTTTCCCAAACAATTAAAATTGGATGTCTCTTCCCTTTTATTCTATTGCTTAGGTCAACTCCATTGCCCCATATAAAAAATTCTATGAAAAATATATGTTCACGTGAAACCATCTAAAATGTATGATTCAAAATGAAAGTCAGATTATGTGGTCATTATAACTTCATTTTCCCGTTTAAGTAAAATGTAATTTCTAATGTTTTCAATTTTCTTTAATTCATCATCACCCTCCATTCCTCCTCATTTGCGTCAATATTTGATTGGACCAAAACAATAAAGTATGACCAAGTTTTTAGTAGTTTTGTTCTTAATAGTTTAAGAATTTGGTATGATACTTTAACATTTGTTGTAGTTATTTTAAGAATTTCGTTGAGTGGTCATGGTGAAGGTTATGTGTTCTATATATTTCAATGAACTCTACACGTATGTTATACCATTTTTTAAGTGTAAGTGGATGTATCTATATTTAAAATGTAACAAATTGGGTTTTTTATCATGAAGAAAGGTTCTTAGCACATGTTTTGCATCTTTTCCAATTATCTTTGTTTGGACAAAAACCCAAGAAATTGATTTGATGGCTAAGTAAGGAAATCGATTTGATAGCTAAAAGTTTTGTGGAAAAATAATTTTCTTTTCTATTACAATTTTGTGGCAAACGTATGGTATATCTATAGCTTATGTATTATAGGAATAGTTATTAGCAACTGTCGTAACATTGCCACCTCGTGCCTCTTGTTTAATAAGTCGACCGACCACATTATTTAAGGTTGGGAAAGGAATAATAATGCGCCAATAAAAATATATTTAACCATACTATTAGTAAATATGGTTATAGTACGATAAATAAAATATGTTTTTTATTTGAAAATATAATAATATAAAACTACCAACTTTATTGATAATGTAAAAGAATTCCCTAAAAGAATGATAGTTTGAAAAAGAATGAAAACATTTTGATCCTTTTTATTGGCATGATAACTATATTATTATGTCCTCTACAGGTGATATATAAATTGTTCATCCCCTATTAATTTGTTCATAGAGTTTATAATTTTTTTATCAGTATATAGTTTTGGAGAGTTTGTTTATAGTATAAAAACTATTTATATGAATTTTTAAATAATGCGAATTTGTTAAGTTTTGATATGTATATCTCGAGATTTCCTTCCCACTTCTACGAGGGAGCATACGTAATCCATTTAAACCTCCAAAATATTTCTATGACTGATTATTAAACTATTTATGTGGAATGCCAAATGCCACTTGTGTATGGGGCTGTATGTCCTTGGTTCTGTTCATTTCCATTTTTGGTTTCGTGTTACCATTTTCTTCCTCTCTCTTTTTTCTGTAAAGTCTTTTGTTAATTTTATTTGAAAAAAATGGATGCAACAGATTTAGAGTTGCTATGGTTCATAGGAGATCTGGAATTGTCCACCGATGACAGAATCCCACAGGAGTCTTTTAGTCCCTATGGCGAGGTCATGGAATCTAAGGTAAACCTATTATTTGTGCTCTAATTTCTTGATCTGTCTCGGCTATGCAGGGCTTCTTCTAGGGTTTTTAATGGTTTTGTACTTGGCCTTAAATGGTACTCGTGTTGTATAATGAATCTTTCATTGCCTTTGAAAACTGGAATATCTAGTGGATTCGGCTTCGTGACCTTTAACAATGAGCAATCAATGAGAGATTCCATCGATGCAATGAATGGAAAGAGCTTGATGGGAGGAGCATCACCGTTAATCCGACCCAGCCCAGAAGAAATGACAGTGGAGGTGGTGGCGGTAGTTCCAATGGCTACCATGGAGGTGGTGATCGTCGTGACTATGGCGACCGTGGTTACAACGAAGATGGTTGCTATAGAAGTGGTGATTGCGGTTATAGTGGTGGTTGCAGTTCTCTCTATGGTAAGGGGGGTTCTGAGGGAGGGNGTGATCGTCGTGACTATGGCGACCGTGGTTACAACGAAGATGGTTGCTATAGAAGTGGTGATTGCGGTTATAGTGGTGGTTGCAGTTCTCTCTATGGTAAGGGTGGTTCTGAGGGAGGTAGCTAGAGAAATTAGATATGATAACAGGATAACGGGTTAGGATTTACTTTTATCTACAAGTGGTGTTATGTTTTGGTTCTGTAGTAATTATGTTGGTGGTAGAGCTTTATGATTACAAGTGGTGTTATGTTTTGGTTCTGTAGTAATTATATTGGTGGTAGAGCTTTATGATGATAACTGTTTGTGAAGCTTGGTGTTTTGATGTGACTGTAAACTCATGTCTGGTGTTGATCTGGATCTCTGCAGGTGTAGATAAAACAAACTATTTAGAAGCAACTCATATTAGTAAGCACCTTGTAGAATATCTAATATTTTTTATCTATTACATTGTTAAGGAATGAGAAACTCACCAAAGCCTACAAGTGTAGCTCATACGATTGACGCTTCTGACTTGTTAAACCAGACGCACTGCCTCGAAAATTGTGAACTGTCTCGGGAACTGTGGACTAACTGTATTAATAATTAACACCCTACGGAGACCCATATCTTATTGATAACTGAGTGCTGGGAACTGGGAAGTGGGAGCTTTCACGGTCCCAGAAGTAACCTATACAATCATAGGCATAAGTAGATGTACCATAATTGAATTAAATACAACAAAAAGTAGGAGCAAAATACGTATCATCATAGCATCTCATATAGCATGTACCATCATCAAGGCAAGAGCATATATGAATCACAATAGCCATACAATGCAAGGACGATAATCTCATACAATTGGCGCTTTTGACGGGCGAAAAATACATATTATGCAGTATAGCAATTAATGCGACGGCGGTCGCACTGTCCGCCGTCGGATCCTTTCCAAAGTAAGATCCGATGGCGGACAGTGCGACCGCCGTCACATTAAATGCTACACTGCATAATATGTATTTGTCGCCCTTCTGACTTGTTAATAGTTCTGCATTGAAGGAAGATTTCTAATTAGATTCCTTTGTATTTGGACCCCATCTCCAAAATTTTGTAATTGTCGTTTCCATTTATGCAAACTATGGTTATTCGGTTGCTTCGTTGAAATAATTATTAAAGGATTGGGATGGACACTTTGTGTTGTTGCAACTGCTTCTCTTGCCACCTCCTCGATAGTATTTCATGACATCAAAGGAGATTATTTCTGACCATTTCCAGGTTCAAACTCTTCTATTATGATAGTCATGAATCATGCATTTCTACCTATTTGTATATGCCCTCTGCAATGATTTTAACTAATAAGACTAAACTTTCCCTGGAATCATTTCCAAATCCAGAGTCTTTAAACAAAAAAATTGTCTATCAAATTAATAAAATGATATTCCTCCACAATCTTATTGATGATTCACCAACCATAGGTTCCAAGCCTAAACAATTCTAAAATTACCTATGAAGAAACCCACTTCCAAAGCATAGCCAATTTTTAAAACCTCGGTCTTTTCCCTTCACTATCTACCCATGAGTTTTAGTAAAAAAAATTCCTTTACAAGTCATGTTCACAACATCCTTCCATGTGGAGCTTCAAGGAACCCATATATTGAACCATTACCATTTCGCCCATTTAAAACCTAGTAAAAATGCCACCATTGTTGTGTACAGATTCAATGACTCTGACAATAGAAACTTTTGAGTGTCATGAGTCGAGCATGAGATCCTAACATAACGAGAAAATTTATCAGGATAAACTATTTTCTAAGAGCTCAAGTGTGGCAGCATGATCAAAATTGGGCCAACTGACATATGGAAAAATATACTTCTTTTGACTTATAGAATTTAAGAAGAAAGGAAAAAAAATTTCATCTTCCAAAGCATTTGCAACTCAAAATATCAAAATCATCTAGAATCTGCGCTTCTTAAAGACAAAAGGTACAAACATGCAATTGCAAATTTACTCCCCTGCAAAAACAATTGTTGTTGTCGTGACTCTTGTTAATAATATGATTAATATAGATCGATCTATGTCATTATTTAAATTGGAGAAATGAATAATAATAGATCGATCTATGTATATTAACCATATTATTAATAAATATGGTTATACTAGTTGAAAATAAATAAAATATATTTTTTTAATAAAATAATTTACAACAAGAAATTGTGATGACGATGTAAAAGAACGCCCTAATTGATAGCTTGAAAAAGAATAACAACAATTTTGATCCTTATTATTGACGTAAAACCAACTAATAACTAGCATAACCATATTTATCCGCGAGATGTAGAACAGTTGGTGGCAGGGTATGGTTAAGACACCCCCCTAAGCTAGAAGGTCACCGGTTCTAATCTCGTCGGATACCAAAAATCCAACCATGTTAAGGGTTGGTGCGATCCAGGCCGGATGCAATCCCCGGGTGATTTTAACGACTTAGATGCCCCTGGTTTGTGGCCACTTAGTCAATGGCAACCCTGCTAGTCAGGGGGGTTCCACCACTTTGCCAACAAAAAAAAAACTAGCATAACCATATTTGCTAATAATAGTGGTAATATGAAGATAAAGAAATGATAATGGGTCAATCTATATATATTAACCAAAAGAATAACAAAAAAATGATCCTTATTATTGACATGAAACCAACTAATAATTAGTATAACTATATTTATTAGAAGTATTGTTAATAGAGGCTCATTGACAACATTATTTAAGGTGGGGAAATGAATAATAATAATAAGTTGATCGAAATATGGTAATATGGGTAACCAAGTTGCAGAAAAGGATTGATGAGTTATTGTTGTTGTTATTCAAAAATAAAATAATTTATTATAAAAGTTATAAACATTTAATTAATTTATTATAAAAATAAAAAATAATTAAATATTATAAAAAAATTAATAATTATTATTATAAAAAATAGGGATTAATAAATAAAGAAATAAAAAAATAAATAGTAGATTTAGATAAATAACAATAATAAAAATAAAGAATATGTATAATATTTTAGTATGAAGAAGATGAAATATAAGAAATAAGAAGAAGATGAAATATAAAAAAAATAGCCATTACTTTTTTTTAATAAATGTGGTTAATTATTCTTGCCTTTGGTTTGACATCGTTGGCTTTGATAACCATGGTTATACTATTAACTCCACAAAATGTCCGCATAGCTCTCTATGGTCCAAACCATAATTATACATCATAATTGTGCCATTATTTCCTTCATTTTGACCTTCACAATTAAATTCCACCAAAATTTATACAAAACATCATTATTCCTTCCCTCATAAATAAAGGGAAGTTGGCCATTTATTGCAAGATAACACCCATTCTTCCAAAAAGGACCAAAAAATCCTAAAATAAAAATGGGTCAAAAACCATGGATAAATACCATACACTATGAAAAACCATGGGTAAGAAAATCCTGGATCATCCTATAAATACACTGTGAAGGTCCCCCCACAACAACTTTACTTTCTTACACTTTTGAAATTTTGATTCCTGAAATTTCTCACTTCCCACACCTTTATCCGCACCATCCCACATTGCACGTCCAGATCACTCTGTGTAACCCTTGATCCCTTTCCTAGTGACAAGCCTTATTGGAGATAAACAAATACCAGGATCGTGGGAGTTGTTGGATCAAATCCTCAAATGGATATAATGGCCCATATTATTGAAAGGTATGTCGTATTTATGTTTTACTAGTTAGATCATAAAATAAAAAATAAAATAAATATTTGTTTCTTATTGTAATAGTCAAGGTTGAGCTCTTCCCTTGCACCATGAACTCTATCCTAGAATCCGTCTTATCTAAGGTAGGTGATTTACCACATAGACGGAAAGAAATGTCTACTACAGGTTTGACAACTCCGCTAGCTCGATCCCCTTGGTTCTCTATTTTTGCAGATGTTTTTTGTTGGTTTGTTCTACCTGGGTACCCTCAGCCACCACATATATGACCCCCTTGTGGAAGATTCGAACTAGTCCTGTCACAGTACCTTCCCCCCCGACCCTAGTCGACAATTATTCCTTAAAAAATTCCAGTTACAACTAGATCACACCTATCCGGTAGAAAGTTGTGATGTTGGTCGCACCTTTCTTCCCAATAAGCGTGACCTGGGTCCATCCTTTTTCCCTAATAAGTGAAACCTAGACCTAAATTCCAGATATCGCTTGTCCAGGATTCTGAAGTGACCCCGGTCGCTTATGTGACCCAATTTAGTGCTACTTGTCACACGAAAACCCCTATTAAGTGCGACATGTGTTTTTCTATAGATTTTATGTCTCAATCACAACTGTTTTACACTTATGTGCAACCCTGACCGCACATGTTCCACCGATAGGTGCGACCTACTATTTCTTCATCTCTTTGAGGTATTTAAGATCCTTTCCAGACCCCCTATATGTGTTATACCCCTTCTTTGACTATTTCCTTCTTGATATGATTTCCTACAACCTCCTGGTTTGTTTTGATGTCCTCTTATCCTTCTATGTGAGCCCATCTTAATCGATCTTGGTAGTTGAGACCTGCCATGTGTTTCCTACAGCCTATGAAGTTTCGTATGTGCTTATTTACTTATGTATGTTTTGTTATCTGGAAGAATTAGTTTTTAGGTGTTGAAAAATGTTTACTTTCATTACATTTCTTTAATTTTTAGCATATGCATCTCTAGCATGAGAGAACTAGGGTTTAGAGATTACACTTCACTTGTGCACACATCTCACACCTTAAAATAAATGTTTGGTTCATGACCTTGAGATGAGACTAAAATTTATCTTAACTCAACCAACAATGAAACCTCATTTAAGGACCAAAACAATATAGTAGTTAAGTTAGGAAACTTGGGATAGGCATCCAAATAATGCCCCTTTGTCACTTACATATGAGACATAATTGTTGTCTTATAGGGAACCAAAATCCTCTAGTATTTGTTGACACGGTCACAACTAGTTTATCAAGGATCCTCCTACTAAGCGGGGGTAAGCCGCAATGAAGGGGTTCCGAAAGTCAGGGTGGAATACCACTCTCCATTCTGTACTGAAGGATAACCCTTCATAGTCCTCCTCGTGCATGACAAGGAACATATTGGGTGTCGAGTACCAAAGGGATGAAGTTCCAGGAAACCATCCCGAATGTGTCATGAACAAGGTAGCCTAGTTTTCAATCTCTGAGGGTTCTTTTACCCGAGGTCACTCTCGGTAGTGGGATTCTCTTAGCTTTTGGTTTTTCCATTTCGTATTTTTTTACTGTGGATTTTACCACCCAACAAAGGATATGATTTGTGAGGGGCTTCCATATTGTAGCTAGTATATTTCTTGCACTTATACCCCACAGGTTAGTGCATCATTTTCTTCATACATAATGTTGTTTGTTGGATTTTTGGTCACTTCATTGTAGAATCGTTTGTTGTGACACGCTGTCGATGTTATTTTTTGCCGCCACCATTTATCAGATCTCCTTCTGCACACTTGATTGCATTTGGATTTTTATCTTGTATTTGACACTCTTGATCCATCACTCATCATATAGCACACCATCACACCATCATAGCTTCACCACACTACTCTCACAGACTTAGGGGGAACACCCCTCTGTTTGGTTCCTTGAACCGCCATCTTCAGATCCATATTCAATGTTGTTCACCACCTTAAGAGCCATGCACTGCATCTTAGTCATATTCAGATTCTTATCAATCTAAACCTAGCTTGTTCACTGCCCCACCTATCCCCATGGCTAGTGAACCTCCCAACCACTTTCAGGGGAGGATTGTTGGTAGTCGAATTGTGAACACTCCACCCTTCTGTAATGTCCCCAAAAATTGAAAAACAAAATATTAGGCTAGTCAAAACTACCTATGTTGGACATTATTTGAACTTGCGGAATGTGTCATACTCTATTTATACTGCTATATTGTCGTAAGTTGTTCTTACGTCCTGCTTCCATATTTTTAGATGTGATTATTATTGTATTTAATTACGTTGTCATGATGTTGATTACTATGTTGTTCTATGGTTATGAATTGATGTGTAAGTTAGTTATTTGATTACGTACTTCATTGATTATAACATTTGCTTACTGTCGTTTGCATGATTCTGACTTAGCTTTGTCCTTGGAAAAAAAGGTGGAGTGGCGGGACTAATTTCCTTGGTAACCACCTGAGAGGTAACAGTTTCTACTTGTCACATCGGGCTTACTTAATTTTGATGAACTAATGCATTTTTGTCCACTTTGCACGCAGGTGTACTTGGTGACGAAAAACTTGTTCATAAATCTTAACGGACAATGCCGACCAATTTAGTCACTAGCGCTCACCTTTGCAAATCTATCCTAGTAACATTACATTGATTCTTATTGTTATTATTACGGACTTTATGATAGTGACGTGGTCACTACCGCACTTATCATTTGTATGACACTTAGTTACTATGGTATAAAGGCTTATAAAGTTGTTTTATGCTTAACCTAGTCTTAGTGTAAAGTTTTAATATATGGTTCTTATGGTTGGAAAAATATATTTTTAAAAACATTAGTCCAAATTATTCCATGGCATATTTCATATGCCATGGACTTATGGCTTAGGCCTAAGTAAAACGATGCACAATATGGGGTTTATGCATTTGGAAACAATGGTTTGATATAGTGACAAGAACTATAGGTTTATTGGTTTTGTAAACATTGATGGAGGCCAGGGCGGTGACATCAATGCACTTTGGGAAGAGTGGCAACCAAGATTAGGGCTTGGCT
The DNA here is from genome assembly GCA_001517045.1 of Pseudotsuga menziesii. Taxonomy (NCBI): domain Eukaryota; kingdom Viridiplantae; phylum Streptophyta; class Pinopsida; order Pinales; family Pinaceae; genus Pseudotsuga; species Pseudotsuga menziesii. The sequence goes on along the minus strand of LPNX010465710.1, from coordinate 21,909 downwards.
CATGCGATGGTTTGGTTTATTCGAAACCTTGCTGCTTATGCTCTACTCCTACGTGGTGTGAAGGAGTGTGATTTCGATGGCTTAGTAGGTAAGTGGATGGTATGGGTTTTGCAACATCATTTGCTTGTTCAGTTTGGATAATTGCATACTTCTCATCGTGACCTTGCTCTGTTTTTTGCAGGTTGCAAGGTGTGGTGATAAGGAGTGAGCGTCGTAGCTCGTGGGTCATAGCTGTGGGAAAAGCCATACCCATTTGGGAAATCCTGTTGTACAAGTGTTTACTTGTTCCCTCGTTGCTTTGTGGTTAAGACAAGGTTATTTCTTGTTGTGGGTTTGGATGCTTGGCTCTGGTTTTCTAATGGATGCGTTCAGGATGGGGTCTGACTATAAATTTTAAAGGGCATTACAGTTGTAAAGCGATAGTGTAACACCCCAATTTTGACCCCGTGTTATTGAATTGCATATTATTTAAATAGCGTTAATGAATCGTGGTGTGGAGATCAAGGCAAAGGCTCCACCATGGATTTAGTATTTTATGTTTCAGCAATTAAAATTGATGCCAATGGTTTATGTGCTAGACATGCACATTATATGTTTGAGACATCATTTAAAATGCAAATTAATAAAATACCACAACTAGCTATGCGTTGCAACATTAAAGAGATGGGGGAATGATTTCACAAGGAATAGGGAGGGGGAAACATCCAAACCTTTGGGCCAATGGGGGAAAGCCAAATGCTAAGGGAAAACCCATAAGTTGTCAAATATCCAATTTTTCTTTTGTGCCAGTCATCTCTAAGTTCGTTGAGGAATTTATTTCCTTGGGTTCGGAAAGGTATGGAGGTCAATTTCGAATTGGGAAGACGACCCATTTTTGGAAAGTTTGTTTTTTACTTGTGGGGCAAGTAAAATCTTGGGAAGGCATGCCCAAGCCATTATTAACCCATGAATTTCATGTTTCACCCATCCTCATGGATTTTTGTCTCTCTCACGCAGCAAGAAGGTGACTGATATCTCTCCCTCGTGATTTGATGTTGTTTCTTCACTTCTCCATGCCCATAATTCATTTTCGGTGTTGTTGTGTGAATGGGAAGAAAGGAGCCACGATTTTTGGGTTTAAGGAGGCCATTTTTTCCACTGTGAGCAAGCTTGGAGCTTCCCTCATGTTTTTCTGCATTTTTCCTATTTTCTCCAAGTTGGGAAACTCATTTTTGGGTTGCATGGCAAGTTGGAGAAGTGACCCATGGTTTTTGGGTGGTTGTTGAGTTTGTTTTGCCCACGGGGAACCCCTAGATGTTTCTGAAAATCAAATTGCTGTCAGAGGGATTTTTTCCCCATTTTATTGGGTCGTTTGTGGTTGCAAATTCCATTTTCCGGTAATGCCCAGTGGATGGGATAATAGATCCATGATCTAAGGGTTTTATGAGGTCGTTTTTACCTTTGGGAAGCCTAAGAACGTTTCTTGAAAACGTATTTTCTCATGCAAGGTTGTTTTCCCCTTAGCCATTTCATTTTGGTTTCCCATAAGTGTTTTGTTCATATCCATCAGTTAGATGGTTGATTGTGCTTTATTAGTAGGTTGGCTTGGCTGGGTAAGTCCAAGGAACCATCTGTTAGTTGGATGGCTGTATGTTTGATGTATGGTTGGCTGTGCTTGATTAGCAAGTTGGCTTGGCTGGGTAATTCCAAGGAACCATATGTTAGTTGGATGGTTGTAAGTCCAAGGACCCCTCCATGGTATTGGATTGTATCCTTAACAATTTGTGAAACCCAATGGTGTGTTGTCTTAACTGTGAACGTATGGTTTTGGCTGTGTGTGAGCCAGTTGTTCCCTAGTTCCTTGTGGAATCATTCCCAACTCGGGGGTGGCAGCGATGCTGAGATATTAATGAGCACATTGGCCTATGGTTGGGTGGAACGTTGCAGCGATGTAGCTAGTTGCGGGCCAACTTATTTTCAAGTATTATTTTGTATTTTATTCTTGCAACTGTATTTGTTTTATGAATTATTATGAATGATGATGAATGCTGGAATGAATGTTTTTGCTTACGCTTTAGATTGCATTATACATCTGTGTACGTTTTTAATTCAATCAGATTTTTATGTTTATGGTTGATGGGCTAGATTACCCGTTTGACAACAACAATGTGTTGGTCACGTCCTCCCCATCATCGATATGAGGGGTGGGGACGTGACAGATAGGCTTGGGGTTTTTCTTGTTTGGGTTTTAATGCCTTCGGGCCAAGGCTTTAATGTATAGACAAAATGTTAAAGGGTACTCTCTGTAGCGAAAAGGGCCCGGGTAACTCTTGACAGGCTCTGTGTATTTGTAAATAATGTTTTGATTATGTTACTAGCGGCAACACCATTGCTTGAAATGGCGCAATGGCCGAGTTTGAACGACTTTGAGACTCCTTATTGATTTTCTAATGACTGTGTTTATATATACATGCTGCATTTTTATACTGTGTCGATTTCATGGTTATTATTCCTAAAGGACTGTGTGGATTCGCAAACATTGCTTGGGTTAGTTGTATGGGTGAATGAGTGACAATGTTATGGCTTTGGGGCCATGTTGTATATGGCATTGGATTTTCCCACCATGGTAGATGCGATAGCATATTGGGTACAAACTTACCGCTTAATTTTATGCTATGTATTTAAAGATATAAGGGCTGACAATGGGTGTCAGCCCTTCGTTGGAAATCGTCGTTGTTGTTATTTCGTTGACAAGGTTTGTAGCATTGATAATTTTTATTTAAATTTTTTGGTTATGTAAAAGGCCAAGGGCCATATTTACAGCGTGTATCTTTTATATGGGTCTTTCGACCACTGTGTAGAGTGTTGAATTGTTTATGTTACAGCTTGCATTTATATTTATAAATAGTGTGGATTTTGATTAATGGAAAGTTACGGCATGAGGAAGAAAATAACTATCGAATCCTACATGATCCGTCACTGTGGATTTGTAAATAAAAACCGACTCTACAAGAATCGATCTTGGGTCGTTATGGTTGTAAGGGTTTAAAATTTATAAGGATGTGATTTGGGCATAACGCCTACAGAATTGATCCTACGACTTCTGTGTATTTACAGGTGTTTTTAATGAGTGTTGTAAATGATATTATGTTTTTTTTAATTAAGTAGGGACTTTTGATTATGGTATGCGATTTTGTAATATAGTTTGTAATTGTTTAAGGATTTGATTTATTAAACTTGTAATGGATTTGTTATGTGGATTATTGTAACGCATGAATCGTGGAACATCAAGTGGTCTCGATACTTGGACTGTTGATTTGATTTATGAAATATTTGGTTAATGGAAATAGATATTGTTTAGCTTTGATTCTTGGTAGAATTATTTACAGACCTTGAGAGGTCTTCGATGAGTTTTTATTTTAGCTTTAATACTTGGAATTGATGATTATTCATAAATGTGTTTATAGTGTTACTATTTTAGATTTTTCAATTCTTTTTACTTATATTAGATAATTGTATTTAGGTAATGATTGAAGCTTATCTTGAACTAGACTTTTACTTCTAGACATAGCTCTACTGGCAATATGAAATCTTCCAGTAGAGATCGATAGGTAGATAAAAACACAGGCACTGTTAGAATAATTCCTAGGTCTCGGGAAACAAAGTTTAAGTTGTAAATAAAACAGCACTGAGTATAACATAAATAAATCCTAACTATTTCTTAAACAAGAATTAATTCACATACATAGGGTTTATACATGAATTTGTAAACCCTTAAAGATTTCTGACATGAAACAATTATAAATATAGGGTTAGATATATAATCATAAACACTTAATTATTTTAACCAGATATTATAGTAGATAATTAAATAGGAATTCAAGAACCGCATACCTGAAAGTGAAGCTATTCCAATGGCTGAAAACTGCACACTCAATTACCAAACATTAATCAATTCAAAGGCACATCTGGCCTCTATATAGATGACTGAATCACTTAGGAACTACCATGTTCCACCCAACCATGACCCGAAACCATCCCTGTTTTTAATCCGGATCCCCCCGAGATGGTTCCAACATGCAAGTAGCTTAGAGCTCATAAGGTAAGGTTTCCCTAACTAGTATATCAGGTCTGGATCAGTTCTCCTTTTTCCTCTTAGGAAAATGTTCTCCAAGAACTCTCTTGAGAATAATCAGGCAGAATAATGACTCCAAAAATATGGAAGAGATCCCAAAGCCTCTCTTTGGCTTGGGACTTTATAGACATCATTTTCAGTCAAAGGAGCAGTTAAATCAAGAATCATTTGATTTCTTGATTTAACCCTTTTTGTTTAATTTTAGGTACTTTTAATATTTTAACCTAGGAACTTTTAACTAGTTCCTAATTGTACTTTTGTAGGTATTATACCATTTAATTCTCTCTTAGTAATAATAATAATAGATGGAGCTTTTCCTTCTTTCTTACATTGTTAATATTATTACTATGTTTACTCTTTATACATACCCTATATATTAATATATAATAATATATTATTTGTTAACATTTGTCTTTGGGCATCACATATTGTGTCTTTGGGCATCACATATTGTGATCCCTAAACTTATGACACTTTCTTTATTAAGGTCATCAGGTAGGTGGTTAGGTCTACTAGGCTAGGAAACTCTAAACATCCTTGCATGTTGCATTCCCTCGTATAACATGGTTGTTCTTCAGTACTTGAAGAGATACATAAATTTGAAATTTCATTTAATCACTTATAAATAAGTCATATGAGATCTATATTTTACTCGAGTTTTTTTCACTCGAAATCATTAATTCTTGTCAGTAACTCCTAGCATTTATCCAGAGCCCATACTCAACACTAAAAACAGGGAGTTACAAACTTAGTGTAATTCCAGAGCTCCTCACTCAACAATAATGCTAGGATGTACTTGTAGGATACACCTAGGGATACAATGTCCAAGGATCCGATGTTCCATAGCTTTTTCTCAACATCAACATGGAAGGATCCATGTCTTATGCCCAACAATTCCAATTTATCTTTTCATGTGTTCGAGAGCTTCATGGTCAACACAAATGTCTCAAAACTCATGTGCTCTAGAGCTTCTCACTCAACACAAATATAAGTACTCATGTGCTCCAGAGCTTCTTGCTCAACAAAAAACATCAATTTACCCATGTGCTCCAGAGCTCCTCGCTCAACACAAAACATCTCATCAACCATGTGCTTCAGGGTCCACGCCCAACACAAGCAAACATATATATCATATGCAATTGGCTTACGCCCAATATATCAAACAAATCATCATGTTCATATGCATTGGGGTGTTTGACCCAATATATCAAAATAAAACATTAAGGTAACATCATAATTTGTGGGTTCATGCCCATAAGTGTTAGGTCCAAAATTCAATATATTACATCCCTCCCCTCTTAGAACAACATCGTCCCTAGTATTCTAGGGACTCAAAATGAAATCATGAAACAAGGTGGGGTAAGCCTTTCTCATGGTGGCGTCATTCTCACAAGTAGCCTCATCGGCTTTGAAGTGCTTCCATTTCAATTTCAACTGGACAACGGTGTGCTTCCTAAGCTACACCTCTCTCTTTTCCAATATATGAAGAGGTTTAGGGGAAAACTCCCCTTTAGGTTCCACCTGTAATAAGGACCAATCAATCACATGTTTAGTATCATAAACATATTTATTTAATAATGATGCATGGAAAAAATTATGGACTCTTATGTGCATAGGTAATTCTAGTTCATATGCCATTGGCCCTCTCTTGGCCAGTATTTCAAAGGGTCCACAAAACCTAGGTGCTAACTTACCCCACCTTCCCAAGCTCAATGAGCTCCATTTTGCATTTACTTTCAAGTAGACATGGTCGCCTATTTAATAATCTGTATCTTTTCTTTTCTTATCCACGTAGCTTTTATGGCGGTCGTGTGCTTCTTTAAGGTTCACCTGGACCTTGGTAACCAACTGTTCCAATTCCTTTAAAAAATTAGTCCCTAACATGAGCCGATCCACCGAGTTATCCCAAGTAATCAGTGTTCTACACTTCCGTCCATAGTGTACCTCAAAGGAACTCATATTGGAGGAAGTCTGGTAACCGTTGTTATACGCAAACTCTGCAAGATGCATGTAATCTTCCCACTTTGTGGGGTTGTTCATGACATACATCCTAAGCATGTCCTCAACAATCTGGTTTACCCTTTCTGTCTGCGGGTGATAAGCAGTACTAAAGTTCAACTGCGTCTCTAATCAGGAGAATAAAGATCTCCAAAATTTTACGGTAAAATTAGTATATGGATCTGAGATGATTTCCTTGGGTATCGCGTGCAATCTAAATATCTCCTTCAAGAAGATATCGACAATGTGTACTGCCTTGTAGGTCGACTTCACTAGAATGAAGTGTGTTTCTTTTGACAATTTGTCAACTACTACAAAGATAGAATCATTTTGTTTCTTACTCTTAGGTAGACCGGTGATAAAATCCATACTAATGACCTCCCACTTCCATTTTGGAATGGGTAATGGTTGCAGCAATCCCAAAGGGTGTTGATGCTCAACTTTGACCAGCTGAGATTCCTGACAGTTCGCGATAAACAACACAATGTCGGCCTTTAACTTAGGCCAGAAAAAAGTGTCTTTTAATGGCGGATATCATCTTTTGATATCCCGGATTCCCCAAGTAGGGTGTCCGATGAAATTCCATGAGGATGCTGGACCGAATGTCCCCTCCTTCTAGAACGTACAATCTCTCCTTGGACCATATCAGTCCTATTTCGTATACCTCGTACTCTTTTTGTTGTTGAAACAACCTGTCCTATTGGACTTTCTTGAGGATTTCTACATAGAAAGGGTCAACTTTGTTGGTTGTCCTAATCCTCTCGGGTAAATCTGAATCAGTTTGACTTAAAGTCACCTCATATATCATATGAGTTTGTCGACTCAAAGAATCAGCAATCTTGTTCTCTTTTCCCTTAATATGCTTTAGCTCGAAATGGTACTCGCTAAGGAAATCCAACCATATGGCTTGCCTAGAATTCATATATGGTTGCTCGAATAAATATTTCATACCCATATTGTCTGTCTTTAGAAGGAATTTCCTTCCCATGAGGTAGTGCCTCCACATATTCAAGGTGTGGATAATAGCTGCTAACTCAATATCATGCATGGGGTAGTTATTTTCATGTTCTTTTAAATTTCGTGATTCATAAAATATTGCATAATCATTCTGTAAGAGGACTCCTCCAAGTCCTTCCATGCCTTCATTCGTGCAAACAACAAAATCCCCATCGGGATCCGTAATTCATAGTATCGGTGCAGTCGTCAAAAGCTGCTTAAGATTTTGAAAACTTTCCTCGCACTTGGTCGTCCATAAGAACTTATTTGCCTTCTTTTGCAAAGGCAGTCATGGGACAAGCTATTCTCCATAATTTCTCAATGAACTTTCGACAATATTTAGCTAATCCCAAAAAATACCTAATGTTGGTGACACTAATAGGGGTAGGCCAGTCTTCAATGGCTCTAATATTTTCTAGGTCCACAGCTATCCCTGTCTTGGAGATAATGTGACCTAAGTATTGTATCTATGGTTTGTAAAAATCACATTTACTAAACTTGGTGTAAAGTTGGTGTCCTCATAACACTCGTACTACTATGCAAAGGTGTTCCTTGTGTTCCTTTTTACTCTTAGAGTAAACTAGGATGTCGTCTATAAAGACCAAAACAAATTTATCCAGATATTTACTGAATATAATGTTCATCATACACATAAATTTAACGGGTGCATTGGTCAACCCGAACGGAATTACTACAAACCTAATGTGCCCGTACCTTGTACAAAAAGTGGTTGTGTGAATATCCTTGTCGCGATCCCGTACCTAATGGTACCTAAATATCAGGTCCATATTCGAAAAGTTCTTGTCTCCTCCTACTTGGTTGAACAAGTTATAGATCCTAAGGAGAGTGTATTGGTTCTTGATAGTTATTTTGTTAAGTTGACGGTAATCGATGCACATCTGCATCATATCATCCTTCTTCTTTACGAAAAGTATCGGTGCTCCCCAAGGGGACACACTTGGTCGAATATATCCATTCTCTATCAACTCCTGCAACTGCAGTTTGAGTTCCACCAACTCTGGTGCACTCATGCAGTAAGGGGATTTTGAAGCCAGGACTGATCTTGGTGTCAGTTCGATGGAAAATTCTAGGTCTCGTTTTAGAGGTAATCTAGGGATTTTCTTAGGGAATACATCCTTAAATTCTACAAGAACTGAAAATTCCTCTATGTGCTGCTCTCTCTCAGCCTCTATGTCTTGGATATTTACTACAAACAACTTGCATCCTTTCCTAATGCACTTCTTTTCTTGTAAAGCATATATCTGCCTGACAGAAACCTTCTTTGGTATGCCTTGAATATTCATTTGATTCCCTTGGTTATCTATACACAAGATTGACTTGTGTAAGCAATCGAGCACTACATGGTGTTGTTCCAACCAGTCCATGCCGATAAGTATATCATACAATTCTAAGGGTAGGATGTTCAGGTTTTCTTTCGTAGGAAAACCATTCAGGTTTACCTCACAATCTTTAACTATTTCCAAAACTTTTTGTTTCGTACATGTGTCTAATTGTACCATCCAAGGTTTATCATGTTTAACTTTTCCTAGTTTACATACATCAACAATTTTAGGCGATACATAGCTCTAGAAAGCACCAGAGTCAATCAGTATTGAAATAGAAGTGTTCAAGATCTTACCTTTTATCTCAACCATGGTATCCTGATGGTATTCTTGTCAGTCATCCAAGGCTGCATAAATCTGCGGTGTTCCAACTATGTGATCTATTGTTGGTTCTTCTTGTAAGTTGTGCAAGACTCCATTGGCCTTGTTCTTACAATCTCGAGCATAGTGGGGCCTGCTGCATTTCTAGCATTTTATTGGTAGCAGGGTAGCATTGAATCCCCCAGTTGCTACTGGCTTGTTAACATTTGGAGCTAGTGCATATGGCTTTGTACCTGATTTGTTGAAGTTCTTGTTTGCTAGAAAAATGTTGTTATGTTTTTCGTATGGGGGTGGGTTAAAACTCGGTTTGTGGTTGTCAGAGAAGTTCTTAGACTTATCTTTGTTTCTATCCAAGTTCTCTTGCCTCATCTGCCCATGCTCATAGCAAATCCTAGCTTTGTGCAATGTGGTGTGCAAGGATTTAGGCATGTCAAACTGAATCCTTTCCTGAAAGTTGGGAGGAAGACATCCTAAAAACTCTTGGATCTTTACCTTCTCATCCATGATGTATGGCACATAATGTAACAAATCTAAAAATATGTTAATAAAAGCATCCATATTCATGGATCCCATACGTAACTCGTGAAACTCTTTCAATTTTCTGTCGAAGAATATTTTCGACATATATTTTTCTTGAAAAATCTTACGAAAATTACTCCAGATTATTTATCTTACCTCATCTTTCTTGGTATGCTTCAAGTCTCTCCACCATCTCGCCGCTTTTCCATTTAAATTATAGATGGCTAGCCGAGCCTTCATTTTGCTAGAGTAGTTATGAACTCATAAATATTTGCTCATACCCAACAGCCATTCTTCAGCTTTCTCTCGCATGTTCACCTCTCCTTCATAGCTTGGGGATCTTATTTTTCTGAACTCTCCCTGGAGATTGTCATCACTTATTTGTTTCTTTCTGCATGGAGAAAGAGAGTCATCACTAGAAGGAATGTGATAATCTCCTTCTCGAGGTTTAGGGGTATGTTCCTCTTTTCCTTCTGCTCTTGGGCTGCTGGCCCATTTATGATAAGGTTCCTTCTTGAACCTGTTTGTGGAATGAGTGGATTTTCCCTACGGGATTCCTCATGTCATATTTCATGGCAATGCTTCATTAATTTCTTGTTGTTCCTTTCTTTCATTCAGATTATCATCTCTAAAACTTTGTAATTATGCTTGAATAATTTGTATGGTTTTCATCATATTAGAATTTAGTTCCACCGCTAGTTTTGCTTCTTGGGTGGGGTTATTCAACTTCCCTTTTCGATTGTTATCTTCTTCAGTGTTCATGATCTAAATTGTTCTTTTAAAATTCCTGAATTTGCAAATTTTTAATAACAGGAAAAAATTATGTTAGTTAACAAAATTTAAAACATTTTTTATTTTCATTGCAACGAATGTCTGGTACGCCCATTTGGTCTCTTAGTATTGAAACTGGGCTCTGATACCACTTATAATGTCCCAAAAAATTGAAAATTAAAAAAAAAAATATTAGGCTAGTTAAAACTACCTATGCTGGACATTATGAACTTGCAGAATGTGTCGTACTCTATTTATAATGTTGTATTGTCGTAAGTTGTTCTTACGTTCTACTTCCATATTTTCAGATGTGATTATTACTGTATTTAGTTACATTGTCATGATGTTGATTACTATGTTGTTCTATGGTTATGAATTGATGTGTAAGTTAGTTATTTGATTACGTACTTCATTGGTTATAACATGTGCTTACTATCGTATACATGATTCTAACTTAACTTTGCCCTTGGAAAAAGGGTGGAGTGGCAGGACTAGTTTCCCTGGTAACCACCTGAGAGGTAACAGTTTCTACTTGCTGCATTGGGCTTACTTAGTTCTGATGAACTAATGCAATTCTTTCCACTTTGCACACAGGTGTACTTGGCGACGGAAAACTTGTTCATAAAGCTTAACGGGCAATGCCGACTGTTTTAGTCACTAGCGCTCACCTTTGCAAATATATCCTAGTGGCATTACACTGATTGTTATTGTTATTATTACGAGCTTTATGATAGTGGCGTGGTCACTACTCCACTTATAATTTGTATGACACTTAGTTACTATGGTATAAAGGCTTATAAAGTTGTTTTATGCTTAACCTAGTCTTAGTGTAAAGTTTTAATATATGGTTCTTGTTATGGAAAGAAACTTCCTATGGCTTGGGGTATACCACAATAGATAGCTAGACACCAGAAATCAATATTTCTCAATATGCAAGAGAAACCAAACATCTAACACTAAGGGATATCGACTCGTACCTTGTTCCGGATGGTTGAAGTAGATCCCCATTGAGCTTTTCCAATTCACGCTTGCATTAGCAATTCACTCTCAACAACAACAAACAAGACAAGCATACTCTATATAATGTGTTAGACCTATTCTAGCATATATATTCAATAATGTATAAGCAATTAAATACATCTATGGAAACAATATTCGTATTCAAATGCACATTAATTGGACAGGAAAATATATTTCTATTAATAAAATCATAGATTACAAAGTGACAACCTCTGTCGGCACATCTATGAACCAGAGAAACCGAGTTCTCCACCCTGACCTCCACCACCTCAATCCTCCATCTCTCGATAGCAAGATCACAAGAAAAAGGAAAGCTTGGGAAGAACACAAATTGCTCCAAAGGGACAAAGGGATGCAAACTCAAGTACAAGTAAACAGAGGCAACAATGTGACTATAGTTTTTTTGCTCTTCAATTCCTTCTCCTTCAATGTATCCAAGGGGTTCCTTATATAGAACTCCAAAAGGGTAATGGAGGGTCGAATCCGAGCATTCTCAAGGAATTTGGAAGGCCAAGAGTCAAGTGGTTTAGACTCATATGAGGAAAAATCCAAAAATATTTGGCTTTATGCACACATCCCAATGTACGCGGGTTTGAGGTCAAAAGTTGCATGTACACGCGAGTATAGGTTTAAAAGTCGCATGCAACAATAAACATGGGTTTTTAAGGGATGATATTGGAATATCAAAGTATAATATCAGTTCATGGGGATCATAGAGTCTACATAGGGATAGGGAAGACCATGAATATGTGATCAACCATGTCACAGTAAAATCAGCTATAATAGATGCCCCCTAATGTGTGAGGTCAGATGGGTAACATGATGGCCTAAATACATTATAAAATCCATCCCAGAAGTGGAGTAATGAAGACCTAGATGGAAGAACTAGCCATCCATCAGTACAATACAATGATAAATCTCTTCATGTAACTACAAATACATGGAGCAGTCTTGGATACATAAGAGTACAATGGCCATGAATAGGCATGATATACAAAAGGTGTCATGTGTGGTCATTTCCATGTACAATATACAATAGATCACAATATCCAAAGTGGATGAAGATATACAATGGATCAAGATATCTATAATAGCTGAATATATACAATGGATCAAGATCTCCATAGTGGATGAAGATATCTGATATACACTGGAATTAAATCACGAGAGCTGATATCTCTGAACACTAGAACGATCAAGGAGGCAGCATACATGGAATGCCACCAACCTAGAAGGTTTTCTACACAAACCGCTACGAGTACATGTCCTACTATGCGAATAGAGGTGTCGAGGTCAAACATAGTATTCCATCATCTGATTACCAATAATTGATGTATATCGTTAATAGATGCGAGATAACCCACCAATAATGAAAATTGGAATCAAGGTACCGAGTGCAATATAAGAAGTGTGAATATATGTGTTGAGGTCAAACACGTGGAAGAATCCATCAATCAGGGGACATTGATGTATTCCCAAAACTGTTGATGGCGAGAGAACCTACCACTAATGACTGTAAGTCTCAAGGCACTCAAATGACTCTAGAACCCTATTCTAGAATAAATTATCTGATTTCGATGGAATGGACTTCGTTGGAAGAAGGGCATTAAGGAATCCCCCATCATCTAACACGAGGTACTCAGCAACGCTGTATAATGTGGAAAAACTCAAAAAACAAGATGTGCATGAACCAGTAACAGTACCAGGAATGGTCTACATGCAAAGTCAAGATAACTGAGGAATGGCCAACTCATGCTTCAACTTCCTTCGAACAAGAGCATAAGGTGAATGGTCACTGAAGGTAGGCAGCATGGACTCGATATGCAAATCGGGACATATCTGTGACACGGGAGGCATCAACAGAGGCTCCATAGGGACTGGAAGCTTAACTAGTCAGTGGAGATAAACTCAGAGTCACGAGTACAACTCCTCAAGTCAAACTAATAATCCAACCAATGGATGTGATATACAGTGCTCTGTTCGAAGGTGACACAACTCGACTGCTGCCAAAGATAACATATTTCCTTGTCCGGATTTTTGGTTTTTTGAATTTTTTGGAATTTTTTAGATATTTTAAAAAGCTTGAAAAAGAATAAAAGTGATTTATAGTACAAATCTAGGAGGAGATGAGTGTCAGTGGACAAGAAAACTAGTTCCAAGCAGTGGAACATGCCTGTTCTCAATGCAAGGATATATGTGCAGGATAATGACACTAGGGGGAAATTCTCCTCCCGTTAAAAGGGATGATCAAGCTACAAAAGATATGTAAAAAGGCTATGCTTGGCTAGACATGAGACCAGCTCGGGCAATATGGTTGATAACGCAAAGTCAAGGAGTCGGCATAAAGCTCAAGAAGGAAATCAAAACTCATGAAAATGCAATTACAACTTGATATATACAAGGGAGTCCCGAGGGAAATGGCTAGCATAAAGTTCAAGATGAGTATGAAGCTCTTGCTCAAGGACATGGTGGGACTAAAAAGGGACTCCCACAACCTAAAGGAGAAATGTCAGCATGGGCACCAAATGCAAAATATGATCTAACTAGGGAACCCATGTAAAGGAAATCTCTACCATTCGCATAATGCCACTTCTAACAGCAGCATGAAGGTTCTGTGACATTATGGAATGGGTTCATACCTAAGGATAAGATGAAATGGTCAAAAGGTCGTGCAAAATGCAGGAGGATGTGAAATCCTAAACTATATGCCAGTTTAGACATGATACCTATAATAGGTATGAACGGATCAAAGTATCGGTCAAACCGCTCAAAACGGGATCCTACAACATCATATTAGTCTAAATGGTCCAAAATGATAAGAAACAGTAAAAAAATATAGGAAGTGGGTAAAAAATTCAAAAACATTTCTATAAAATAATGAAAAATTAAAATTTTTCATACCATTTGAAATTTTACCCACCATAGTGCTTTTGTATCTAGAACTTCAAGAGTTGATTCCGAGAGCATCGTCCAGCAAAATTACTTTGCGTTTGGTCCAGGTAATTCCCCATGCCCTAGTCTTTCACTTTCATGCAAAAATTTCTAGTTTTAGTGATCAATGTTTTTGTTTAGGCCACCCCAAAGTATGTGTTTCATCCCATGCGGAAATCAAGTCTTTTTCCGCGTATAGGGATGGGTATACGCGGAAAATACCATGATACCCGCGTACATACCCATCTATTTTGCAAACAGTCTCATACAAGGCCGCAAATGTGATTTTCAAAGGTAAATGCTAATGAAACTTGGAAATTTTTGTGCAGGATGGTGCTAGAATGGAGATAAAGGGAACATGGTGATGTTGAGGATGTTGTGCAAATAGATCTAATGGCTCAATAAATGTTGAGGTATTATGGGTTGTATAAGTTTTGGTGCCTTGGAAGCTTGAGGGATAAATGAAGGCTACTCCAGCTACTAGTTGATTATTGGGATCTAGATTCTGAGACCTTTCAGATGGATGGTATGTCACTCAGCCTAGAGGTTAGGACATATATTTTATCACAGGTTTGTCCCATCAAGGGGAGGTGGTGAACCTCCGATCTCGCAGACCAGGAGGTGGGCTGACTATAGAGGAATACATAGCTATGTATTTCCTTCCCGATACAAAGAAGGTTGGGATTCAAATCCTGACAAATGTAGTTAAGAACCTGGGGTTGAAATCCATACTATTGGCATTGGGCAGGATCGCAGGTTTGGCATCACTCCGCCAGGCCTCAAGGCCAATGATGTTCTATGCCATAGATTGTATGTGGCCTACAATATATGACTGGAGTACCTCGTTGCTGAGAAACATGAAGCAACAACTTAGTGACTGCAAGATGGGCAGGGTACAAAACTTGGGTTTGGCAACATACTGAGTGCATTCTTTTTTGAGCGGGTGTCGAGGCTAAGCCCTAGATTTGACATTGCTCCACATGGAGTCAGGGATCCGGCACAGCTATGCCGGGCCAATGTCATGCGAAGACTAGGAAGGGGAAGGGTGGCTAACCCCTATCCAGCAGACTTTTTCCTCTGGTGGCAGAAATAGATCATCGCCATAGATGATTATCCCTATGTAGGGATAAACTTCTGTGGGGATCCAGACGTTCCCCTATCACCAGGAGCAACATATGGATACATAGGTAATGAATCCCAACTCACTTTTGTGTTTTGAATTATTAAATTTTTTATTTTTTTTATATATGTGAAATCAAAAAACATGTTTTTGGTGTGACGACATATAGTGATACTCTGTCATGTACATGTAGATGTGGGGCCATGACGGCTAAAGGGATTTCCTCGTCATTGATCGAGGGGAAGAGGCGCTGAGATCATGGGTGTGGATGCAGATCAGACGCTCCAAAGCATCCATACCAACTTTGTTCACTTGACACAAAGGGTTCCCATGGCGCAATTTAAGGACTTGCCTGAGGCTATGCAGCACCAGGTGGTTGGATTACCATGAGCATGGGTTCGGTTATTTCATTGGCTAGCTAGAGCCATGGTGTGCTACCATGATTATCACCCTCCTCCACCTTAGGCTTAGAGACCTAGGTGTATATTTTTTGTATGACCGTGTAGTATATTTTGGTGGCTCGGAAGCCCCAATTTTGTATATGACTCTTATGTATTATGACATCACCTTTTTTGGACTTAATGAAAAATATTTGTGATGATCGATCATTATTCTATTTACATGTGTAAAATGTGTTTGTGAAATGCTTATGGTCTGTGAAGCAAATTCCAATCTAGTACATAGTTAGCATATGACTAAGCAACTTGATTAAAATTTCTTTAAATGTGAATGTATGTTATGCTCTCAAATTGTCGTTCTAGTAATCTTACATGCAAGAATCTTTGTAACAATGTCGGATCCCTAACATGATACAAGCCATTAAGTTGTGAGACCACTAACTACGAATCAAAATGTATCTCAAGAGAAAGAACACCATGTGAAATGGCATCCCTCAATAACTCAATCACGACAATATATATTCAGCAACATTGTTTGATTAAGGTCATAAACATACACCTCCTAGAGAAAATACTTGACCCGTAGGAGTATAAATCACCCAAGCAGCCGAAGCTGAGTTTTGAGTGTGGCGTCTAGCACCATCAGTGAATCCTATGTAAACCAAAGACTCCATTGACATCTTCCATAAAAAATGAAATCTAATCAACAAACCCGATCACCATAAAAATACCAAACTACACTATGCAAAAATGTACAATAATATACAAAAATCAGCCCTGGTTGAAAATCATGCATAGTAATTTTTAAGATAGAGCCCATTTCTAGGCTCCACTAAGGCCATCTCTTCATAATCGAACAACTCATAGGAACCTTTTTCTAAGACAGTTTGGCCATGTAAGGACCACACCACATAGGGTTAAACTTTCCTTCCCCCAAGGGTTCCTTAGCTTGATCCCACAAAAGGACCAAGCCACCTTCACTAAATCTCCTAGGGCAAACAGACTTATCATACTCGACCTTAACACGACGCTTTCTAACCTCAAGAGCCACTAAAGCATCTCGACGTTGCTCATCAAGCTGCTCCAAGTGGACCAGATGTTCCTCCAATGCGGAAGTCTCTGGTAAAACCTCCACAGCTAGCTTCAACGAAGGGATTTCATATTCAACCGATAATACTGACTCCACCCCATGCATAAGCTGATAGGGAGAAAAACTAGTGGCAGTCTTAACCGCGGTCTACAGTCTTTGTTAGCCCCCAGTTACTTCATAGTCAGTTAGGCTAGCACTATTAATGCATAGATAATGCATGGTTGCATGGGGAGGAGTGTTTTTCCTACCTACCACACTCAGTTGCACTGAGTTAACTAGATATCAGTGGTTGTTGGAGTTATTGGTCATCATGGAGTTGTCTATTTGGACTCCAATGTTGATTAGGAGACCTTGAGTTAGAGATTCAGTTAGATACAGCCATATCCACTTGGAGGATTAGAATTCATATCCATGTATTAGAATTCTACCTATCTAAACTATTGTAACACCGGATATAATTATGATTAATATACTATAAATTCCTGAGCAATACTTGTATGTTTCTTTTGTGGTTTGTTTTGCTTAGTTTGTATTTTCATTCTCCATTCAATTGCTACAAACATTATCAGAACTCTCTTCTTGAATATATAAATGGCATTCAAATTCTAATATGGTATCAGAGCCTTCTCAGGCAGGTTTCATGCTTGTTTCTCCCCATCGAACATCAGAAGCAGCTGGGTTTCCACAGAAGTCCCCTATGAAGATTTGCTAAATCTGGTTTCATTCAGAGTAGCAGAGAGGGCGTGATGGACCCTGAAAACATGTTAATGTCGGGAGGAAAAGCATGATTCTAATAGTTCATATGTTTTAGTGTGTTGTTGCAGTGAAATTGACAGGTGCTACATAGCTTAAGAGAAGTATTTGCAGTCTTCCAGCCGAAGCAATTATGAGTTCTCAAACTCTTGAACCACGAATCCTCACAACTTCCAATTACCTTGATCGGAGGATTGATATGCAGCTGGCCTTGCACAAGCATGGCTACCATAGGATCATACATGGATGGGAGGCTGAGCCTCATCAGCCGGTAGAGCGGAACAAGTTCCTAAACCGTTATGATGAAGCATTCGGGTACTTATGTACTTATATTTTCAGAGATCTCCTCTTTCATCTAGAAGGATTAAGGACTCCCATAGAATCCTGGGAGAAGCTTGATATCTTTTTTAACAAACAAGATGAGCTTCGGGGACACATTCTGGAGAATGAGTTGGTATCTTTACATCCCAGCAATTTCGAGACTATTGAGCAATTCTTCTCCAAATTAAAGTCTCTAGTGCTCCAATGTAGACAATTCGGGATAGAGTGGAAGGATGAGCAAAATGTCCTTTCCATACGCAGCAAAATAGGCCCTAATTACTCTGTATATGTCTCTATGTTTCATTCCAAGTGAGAAAGCTTTCCTGATTGGAAACGTCCTTCTTTAGATTCATTTTCCTACTCCTTAATCAAGGAACAAGACAAATTGATTCGAATGAGAGTCATCCAAACTTCCAAATATCAAGCTCTGTTGGTTACTGACTCTTCCAAAGTGCAAGCAAAGGGGAAATCAAAGAAGAAGGAAGCAAAGGAAGTTGATTCGAAGCCTAAACAAAATCATCAAGATTCCTAAGGATCCTATGGCTCTAAGAAGAAGAATTTTGAAAAGAAGTTATGTCCTTGTTGTGAAAAGGGATACCATATTGAAGAACATGGTATGAGGAAGCAACTAGATGAGATGTCCGCTCTTCTCAAGCAACACAACATTGCTCCTCCAAGAGTAAAGAATCCTGATGAAGAAGCACCGACAGAAGATGTCGAAAGGTGTCATGCTTTGAAAGCAACTCTCTCTCCATACTCAGCATACATTATAGATTCTTGAGCCTCCAACCAAATGGTTTCCTCCAAAGAATACTTCTCTACTCTTTCACTATCAAAGGGGCCTAATATTCACATGGGAGATTATTCCCAGATTCCAACATAAGGAAGGGGCTTAGTCAGAACAAAGCATGGTGAGTTCAAGAATGTCTTATATGTGCCATCCCTTGCTACTAATTTGTTATTTGTTTACCAGATGACTCATATAGGCTCTCCCAAGAGGGTCACATTCGATTCAGACTCAGTTGAGACCACAGAGCCACTGGAAATCTTGTAGCAAAAAGTATTGCAAATCACTCTACCAAAGCTTATGAGTTTTCACATTTCTTACCTGTTTCTCCTCCTACAGCTTTATTGTCTCATGGTAACAACACCAGCAAGATTTGGCATGAGAGATCTGGCCATTTTAAGTTCAAATATCTGAAGTAGCTCCACAATGATAACATGGTTGAAGGTTTTCCTTCCATCCAAACCTTCGATGGAGTATGTATTGGGTGCTTGGTAGGTAAGCATCCAGAAAAGAAGTATGATGTTGGGAAGGCACATAGAGTTGTCTCTACACTTGATTTGATACATAGTGATGTAGTTGGACCTATGCCCACAAACTCCATTAATGGTTGCAGGTATTTCTTGACCTTTATTGATGATTGTTCTAGGTACTGCTGGATCTACTTCATGAAACTAAAATCAGAATTTTTTGAGACTTTTAAGAGTTTTAAAGATATGGCTAAGAACACCTTCAATAATAAGATCAAGTCAATAAGATCCTATGGAGGAGGAGAATATGTCAAAATATATTTCTAGAATTTCAGTGAATCAGAGGGGATTCGAATGGAACACTCAGTTCCATACACACCACAACAAAATGGTGTGGCTGAGAGGAAGAATAGATCACTAAAAGAGATGGCAACATGCCTTCTCCATGCCAAGCATCTACCTCCTTCTCTTTGGGATGAAACAATAAATTGTGCTTCATATTTGCAGAATAGTGGTTGGGGTCACACCATTCAAAGCACTACATGGTTATAAGCCCAATGTCTCTCATCTAAGAGTTTTTGGTTCCAAAGCTTGGGCCAGGATACCACTTGACAAGAGGAAGGCCTTCCAAGCCCAAAGTAGTGAATGCATTCTGCTGGGATATGCAGAAGATGCAAAAGCTTACAAAATGATGGAGGTTGCTACCAGAAGATGCTTCATTGAAAGAAGTGTCCAGTTCGAAGAAGTTCAGCTTCATGATACTCCTCCAGCAGCACAGGAAGGTATAACTATTTCTCCACCTATTTTTGATAATGATGATGATGTGCTCCAGGTTTCAGATTCAGATGAAGAAGAACACATACAACATGATCTTGTTATTGAGACTGAATCTCAAGAGATTCTAGATCCAAATCCAGTACCCATTCCTAATCAGAAGCCTAAACCCAAATGAGCTCAAAATCTTCTTGATGCAGCTGGAAGTGGTGTTGGAGTTCCAGAATACAAAAGAAGAACTAGGTCCTAGTATCATAATTAGCATGTTGCACTATCCCTCACATATTCGCTCTCTACAGAATGGTGCAGCAAAGTTCCAGGTTGGTGCTACTTGATGACGGTGAATGATCAGCTACATGGCCCACAGAAGTAGAGATTTGATCATTCCCTACCTTCACCATCCAACAGAACGAAAGAGAGTCATCAGTTCAGAAGTACATTGATAGGTCCATTGATGAACCATGCTGCTGCATAGAGCTGCAATATTTTGCAGCAGTGTTTTGCTCAAGTTATTTTTCTAAGGAGGAAGCTTATTTCTTCTAAATATAGCTTGCATATTGTTATTTTCCTGCTTGTTTTTTGGGGGGAGGCGTGGGGGGGGTTCCCATGAGGTTTTCCCTTGTTTCCTCAGTTGTATTAAGCAACATTTTTTATTATCTTCTAGATTGTATTAGGGTGACCTATGATATTGTTACCAGGGCCCACAGTTGTCCAAGTTAGGATTCAAGGGGGGTGTTATGATTATTAATCCTCCCTTGGTCAAATGTCTATTAGATTAATTATTTCCTAACTTAGGAACCTTAAATTAATTAATTGGGTCCACTTGGCCCAATGGGGCCACATATACCAGCCACTAGAGTGTGGGGAACACTGCTATATGTTAACTTCCACTTACTGCATGTGCATGAATCAGTTTGGGTGCCTCCTAGACCAATCCCTACATTTTAGGCCACTGGGAGTCCCGACACCAACCTACTTTAGTCAATTGGTGTTAGCACTAGTTAGTATTAGTTAGCCCCCAATTACATTCAATTACTTCACATTCAATTAGGCTGGAGCTACTAATGCATGGATAATGCATGGTTGCATGGGGAGGAGCGTTTTTCCTACCTACCACACTCAGTTGCACTGAGTTAACTAGCTGTCAGTGGTTGTTGGAGTTATTGGTCATCAAGGAGTTGTCTATTTGGACTCTAATATTGATTAGAAGACCTTGAATTAGAGATTCAGTTAGATACAGTCATATCCACTTGTAGGATTCAAGTTCATATCCCATGCATTCGAATTCTACCTATGTAAACTATTGTAACACCGGATATTAATATGATGAATATAATGTAAATTCCTGAGCAATAATTCTCTATTTCCTGTATGGTTTGTTTTGCTTAGTTTATATTTTCATTCTCCATTCAATTTCTACAAACATTATCATAAATATTTGCTTGAATATCTAAATGGCATTCAAATTCTAATAGTTTCTACCCTTCATGAGAAAGGAATTTGCAATCTTACTCAATTGCTTCTCGAAAATTAATTTCTATTTTCTATTAGGTGTGGAAAATGTAGTTCTTATTAGGCTAGAAGGTAATAAAGGAGCTAAATAAGAATGTTATATAATCAAATTGAAGAGTATTCATGTCTAAAAGAGGAAGATTCCTTAGTATGGGCCAAAATTCTACTCTAGGTTTCTACACTCTTGAATTAGGATATAAAGTTGTACTTGGTGAGGAGAGACTTAAAAGCATTCAATTGTGGTGTGAACCACTATGGAACTTTAAGTCTCCCATGAAAGCGAGAATATCCATGTGGTTGACAATCATGAATAGGGCCTTACCTCAAATTGATTTAGAAGAGGAAGAACCAAAAGACATGGTAGGTGTGTGTTGTATAAATGAAATGAGAAAATTATGAGTTGTTCACTAATTTCTTGTCAGTATGAAAAAACAAGTATGGGATAAAATGGATAATTTCTCAAATTTCAAAGAAGTGTGGAAGGAGATGCAATAGCTGGTTAGCTCAAAAACTAGATCTCAGAGCTAGACCAAAAATATTTAAAGATACTCATATATTAACAATTTGGGCCATCTTGTTAGTTTTTCAACATTTAAGCTAGCATTATGTTAAGATCTTTTCACTGAGAGAATAACAAGCACAACAATAACATAAGCACATCACAAGAGACAAGA
>LPNX010465659.1:242-34686 GCA_001517045.1 Pseudotsuga menziesii | reverse complement strand
TTAGCATATTTTGGAGAACAAACCTTTAACCCTAAAGCAAAACATGTACTAAAGCAAAACTAGATGGGATCCCAATGACAAGAACCAATTGATATATATATGCACATACCTATACTTGAACGCGTATTTGCATCAATGTCTTCAACATCGTCGTTTTCGGTTTCATCAATGTCTTCAACATCTTGATCAACATTATGCAGTAAATCTGTATATGTGTTTCGTAAATCATATTCAACATTATAAACATTTACAAAAACAATTATTGGATTTAAAAAAACAAAACAATATTTGAACATACCTTGGTCAATTTCTTGTTCTCGAATCTGATTTTGAGCATTCATATCACCAACATTATGATCCAAATCTCTATTAACATCATCATCAAGAATTTCCTCAACATTTGTAATATTTTGATCTTGCAATCTGCGTCTTTTAGCTTCCTTATTTTTGGCATAATGTTCGGCATCATCTCGAGTGCGATCATATTTTCTACTTCGGTTTCTTTTGTTGCCCATGATTCTTTAATTTGTACCTTAAACTTATAATAGCTTTCCCTATCAAGAATCTTCACCATAAAAAAAAATTACTTTAGAAGCCTAGAAATGCAACAAAGAAAAAAAAAATCTTCATAAAAGTCTCCAAAAATGCAACAAAGACAAAAAAATTTTCATAAAAGTGCCTAGAAATACAACAAAGAAAAAAAAAATCTTCTTAAAAGTGCCCAGAAATGCAACAAAGACACAAATTTTTTCATAAAAGTGCCCAGAAATACAACAAAGAAAAAAAAAATCTTCTTAAAAGTGCCCCGAAATGCAACAAAGATATAAATAATCTTCCTAAAAATGCTCTGAAATACAAAATATATATATATATATATATATATATATATATTCAAAAAAGTCGCAGTACATACCTTACAAATTACATAAAAGTGCCCAGAAATACAATAATGACAAAAAAAAGATTTTCAATTTCAATGGGAGTTTTGGAGAATTAATCAATACTCTTTGAATTTGAATCTATATAATTACCAAAATTATGGGATCAATCACTATATACAAACATACGCATACATTATTGATGTTATTTAAAAATACACATATGTACTCTATAACAATTATTCAAAATTATAGATTTCAAGTAAATATTTGAATCTAAGCAAATCACTAAATATAAAGCCAAAAATATATTGCATTACCTCTCATAATGTAAATAACTCTCAAACTATGTTTCCAATGCCCTCTAACTCCAACTATGTTAATGTAATCAATGATGATTGAGCACTAAATAGTGAAAATTAAAAAATAATGGAAAAATCATTGAGTATAATGATTTTTTATGTTTTTAGGAAAAATCAATGCTTGTGAGGTGGTGTCCTTGGGTGGTGTAGGCCATTGAGAGCTGTGTGGAGGATTTTTGGGTTAACACATCCATCCATCCAAAGTGGTTGCGGTGAAAGCTGAGATAGAGAAGCTGCGCACAACCAGCTTCATTTATCCCATTGCATACACGACTTGGGTTTCTAATCCTATTCCTGTGAATAAAAAACAGGGTACCATTCACGTTTGCATAGACTTTTGCGATCTCAATGGGTCATGTCCCAAAGACAACTTCCCTAGACTGTTCATCGACCAGATAATTGATGCATGTGCCGGACATGAGGCCTTCTCCTTCATGGACGGTTTTTCCGAATACAACCAGATCGAAATCTGGAAAGAAGACCGTTACAAAATGACATTCACAACCCCATGGGGCACATTCGCCTACCGATTCATGCCCTTTGGCCTCAAAAATGTTGGAGCCACCTTCCAGCACACCATGGCTTACTATTTCCATGACCTATTCCACATCATCTTGGTCTACTTGGACGATCTGACCGCTCAGTCACAAAAAACAAGCATAACATATAGATGACTTGCGGCAAGTATTTTTATGTTACCACAAATACAACATTTGTCTGAACCCCCTCAAGTGCATTTTCTATGTCCCAACAGGGCATTTACTCAGATTTATCATCTCCCACAAAGGGATAATAGTAGATCCCCTCAAAGTTCAGGCCATCCTTTATCTTCCTCCCCCAAGAACTCCGCACCAACTATAAAGCCTACAAGGCAAGGCCAACTTCCTTTGCCGCTTTGTGCCAGAGTATGCAACAAAAGCCTATGGATTCATCCACCTATTTCGCACAAAAATTCCCTTTGTTTGGGATCAACAAGCACAAGAATTGTTCGAGGCACTCAAGTAAGCCCTGGCTTCTGCACCATTACTCTCACCACCATATTTCACCTGAGACTTCATCCTTTATGTGTCGGCCTCAAAAAACGCCATTGCTAGAGTCCTAGTCCAAGAATATGATGCTCGCCATGAGCACATGATTTACTACATCAGTTAGAAGCTAACAGGACCCCCAGTACGATATTCACCCAAGGAGAAATTGGCCCTCGTCGTTGTTTTCTCAGCTCAAAAATTGCGTCACTACATCATCGCCAATCATACTCGTGTAGTGGCTTATTCAAACCCAATGTAGTACCTCTTAAACCGTTGCCTTCTACAAGGTCGAGCAACCAAGTGGGTAGTTGTCCTCCAAGAATTTGACCTAGAGTTTGTGTCTCCAAAAAGCAAAAAGGCACTTGCATTGGCCACACTTATGACAGATCTTCCCCCATTAACTGCATCATCACCCCCCAAGGATGATCTCCCTGATGATTTCCTATTCATCATATCTACTGACGACCCATGGTATGGGGACATCCTTCTCTATTTACGAACGCAAAAGTTCCCAATGCACTTCAATCATGAGGATAGGAAATGCATCCGACACCAAGCCATTCGCTACCTGCTGGTTGGAGATGTTCTGTATCGTCGAGGCATTGATACTATCCTACAATGTACCACTTTATTAATTGAATGCCCTTAATTTTCTATCTCTGGTGTACCAGATAGTGACTCTTTGACAATAAAGAATGCTTGTACCTAACCGTACTATATGAAAACAAACTGACATCCATTATGACCTGAAAAGGAAAAATACACACCCAAAAAAAGATGTAGTCAACCACAAAGAAAAATGGTAGAAATGAACAATAATATCAATTCATTTTATAAAAATTGGTAGATTTAGTGTTAAAGAAAGAGTAATTGGTTTTCATGCGCATTGGGATTGCTTTCTATGGTAAATTGTGCAGCGGCATTGAAATGACAGGATTTCCCCTTGTGCTTGTAGTTCTGCTAGTAAGTGTTAAAAGCATACAAGGCATGGGAAGAAAGCGTGTTTGGAAGAAAGCAGGGACAGTTCTATTGAATTGCATTACAGTTGGCTTTGCCCCGTCCACAAGCCCAGTCCAAAGGAAACCTATAAGATGTGGACTAGCTCCTGTGGATTTGATATGCACCATTATAGCTGACCACCCTCTGCTTTGCCATTGCAAAACCTTAATCAGCCATAAAATACACAAAAGAATAGCTCTAAAATAGATCGATAGTCTTTTTGGACAAAATCTTAGATCAAATAATTTCCTTCCAAAATCATTCAACTGGACAAAGCACCATGTATTCAGGTCTTCGATGAGCTCGTGAAAATGTGTTCCAATAAGATATGCAAACGTTTTGGTGTGTAAAATGAACAAAAAGAAATATTTGGAGGGAGAATTAAATTCAATTTGTCGATTGATTGTGGGCGACATAAGTCCCAAGTTTTGACTCTTCAAAATCCACACTATTTTTTATGTTTCATTATTATTTTTCTTAAACCGGAATAGGGTATTTTATTTTGTCAAAATACCAAATATATGTAACATGTTTTCAAAGATGAAATAAAACTTCTATAAATATAATTTGGAGCTATTTTTATTGTAAATTAATTATAGTTCATTTTCTTTTAACTAGAATGGTTATATTTTATTTATTTATTTAGATACCAGTTGGGCCATAGCTAAATCAACCATCATTACAAAGATTCAACAACCCACTTATCCGTAATTTAACTTGTCACTTTATTACAAAGTTGGAGATCAAGGTGAAGCCAAACCTACGGGATCGGAATCCACTAGGGTTCTTCATCATTCTTGTTAAATGTTCCTTGAGGCAAGAGACAGACCAATTTTGCCTTTACGTCTGCTTCCTTGTTTGAACCACGCAGGATGTGGAAAAGTGAGAGGAGGATAAATCTTGCAGCACATATCGTAGCCTTTGCAAGGCCTTATTGAGCGTCGGATCGCTGAAGTGGTCATCCGAGTTTAACATCTTTATCAAAATTTGTGAATCGTCAAAAACTTGTATTTCTTTGATGCCATTTCCCCATGCAATCTGACAGGCTTTTAGCAGCTCGAGAATTTTATCCTGATTGTTAGTTCTATGTCCTAATCCCCATGTAAAACTATCTTTTTGGGTACCATCCGGGGAGTAAATCACTCTGCCTACAATTGTTGTCCCTGGGTTTCCTTTGGAGGCACCATATAAAGAAGTCGATGCTTTTCCCTGTTTCCTCCACCAAGGTTGAAACTTTGCATTTGTGTCTTGCAAGTGCCATCGTGGAGTGTTGAAGGGGTGAACAATGGTATTTTTTCTATCAAGGAATATATAGGTTCCTAGCCATCTCTTTTCTTCAGGGAGGAAAGAATTTTTGTTCTTGAAAGGGTGAATTGCCACTGTTTGAGGAGTGCTTTTGCTTTAGCAGCCACCACTGAGGGGGAGTGCAAATATCTATTGAATATCTATTCATTTATAGCTAGCCATATTTTCCAGCATATGTATTTGGGAATTGCTTGCCAAATTCTACTCCATATTGATTTTCTTTGAACTGCATGAGGACATTGTTTCTTCCATAAGGAGAATAGAGTTACTACTGTAATATGTGATGGAGCTGTAACATTAAGGCCTTGAAGGGAGATCGTCCAAAATTATTGAGTGAAAGGGCAGTCCACAAATAGGTGATCCATGGTTTTGAGATCATTACAACACAAAGAACATCTATGTGGTATGTTAATACCTCTGTTTATCATATTATCTCCAGTCAACACTTTATTATGCATTAAAACCTAGAAGAAGAAATTTATTTTGGGGAGGCCAAGAGGACCCTAGACCTGCATCCAGAATGATGTTGAATGGATTGATGCTTAGTGAGTTTGAAGGGAGGCGAAGCCCTCCACTACGGTGTAAATTCCAGACTTACCCCAACCCCATTTATCTGTCGAGTGCAAATGAACAGGTGCCAAACCTATCAACGCAACTAAGAGGAGGTTCTTTTGGTTATGCAATTGCTCTAGAAATCGAGGAAAGGCCCAAGACCGCCAATTTATTTTTAGCGTCCCTAGAAGAAATGTCTGCTAGTTTATGAATACCATGTTGTGTAACCCACACACGAACCTTTTTGAAAACATCAGAGCTGTTGAGGGGCGGCTGGCCCATGATGCTATCTTGCCATAACAATGTATTATTCCCATTTCTAGGATATGATACAAATGGTTTTGGAAAAATTATAGACCACGTCGACAGAGATTCCATACCAACGAACCTTTGGAATTGTTTTCAACCTAGAGTTTTCTCATTGAGGATCCTTTGAGGTATTTTTTCCTTAAAATTTGACTTACTGGATGTCTATTGTTTGAGAAGAGTATCCATGATATTTTTCCACCCAGTGCAATGTTGGTAAGACCAGGGTCTCTTACCTGTAGTCCTCCTTCCAAAATTAGACATTTGACAGTTTCCAGTTTACTAAGTGAAATTTCTTGTGATTTCCTTTTCCTCCTCGCCACAGAAAGTCTTGAATCAATTTAAAAACCTACTCTGTGATCGATTTTAGATCCATAAGGAAGGATGCCTGGTAAATTGGTAAGGATGAAAGGATCGATTTTATAAGAGTGAGTTTCCCAACATTGATGAGTCATTTTCCTCCCTAGGATGTGATGTTGGAATTGATTTGCTTATTAGTTTGATCCACAACAAAGTCTTATTGGAACCTAGAGTTAAAGGTAACCCAAGGTATTTGATTTTTTCCCAAGAAGTAAAGCCCGGGAAATCCAAGGAGTGGGCTATTCGCGAGATAATATATTGATCTACATTCCACCCATACACTACACTTTTCCTTTTATTGATGAGCACTCTAGAGATACTGTAAAAGTTTTAAAGGATTTCACTGAAGACCTTTGCATTCTTTATGGAGGCTCCTCCCAACAGAAGAGATTCATCTGCAAATAGAGCATGATTGATTGGATCTAAACCCTTCATCAGCCTAATTCCTAGAGTTTTCCTTGATTTCCTTTCAATTGTCAACTTTCTGCTTAACGAATTTGTCGTCAGGATGTATAGGAAAGGGGAAAGAGAGTGGCATTGTCTTATTCCCCTTGTGGCTTGAAAATAATTAGTTGATTTTCCATTAACTGTCAGGGCTATCCAAGGCTTTTCAGTACAAGATTTAATCAAATTAACAAAACCAACATTGAAACCAAAGGAAATAACGACTTTGTAAAGATAGGAAAGATTTACCCGATCAAAAGAATTTTCCATGTCGAGCTTTATGAGCATCCCTTTATCCTATTGCTGATGACTGGAATGCATGGCTTCTTGCACCTGGATTACATTGTCTAGGATATGTCTCTGTTTGACAAATCAACCCTGTAAGGGAGAAATGAGCTTCCCTAGGGGAGGCTGAATTCTATTTTCCATTAGCTTAGAAAGAATTTTGTATGATGCGTTACAAAGCAAAATAGGCCTGAATCTGTCGAAGGTGCCCGGATTCACTTCTTTGGGGATTAAAACAAGAAAAGTGGAGTTAGTGTTACCTCCCACTTTTGATTTTTTTTGAAAGGATTTAATCATTCTCAACAAATCAGCTTTGATTATACCCCAACAAGTTCTATAAAAATGGATTGAAAATCCATCTGGCCCTAGAGCTATGTCGGGTTCCATGAACCAAATAACCTTGCAGATTTCTTCCTCTATAATATGATTCAAGAGGGATGATTTGTCCTCCCTGCTAACAAGAAAAGGGATGTGCGAGATAAATTTGGAGATGGTCTCCTCACAACCCTCTCTATATTCTTTGTAAATATTCTAAAAATGAGCTTTTGCTGCTGCTTTAACTTGTTCAAAACCTTTGAAGACAGTACCATCTGTAGAGACAATTTTAGAAATATGGTTTCAGTAAAGTCGAGCTTTGTATTGTCAGTGAAGAAAGAGGTATTTCAGTCTCCAGCTTTTACCCACAAGCTTCAAGACTGAAGTGTCAAGTTTTCTTCTTCTTGGCGACAAGAGTGGAAGGATTTGATTTGAGCAACTTGTTCCTTCTCTATTTCTAAATTGGTGATATCCTTTCTCTCCAATTCCATTTGCAGATCTGTTAACCGTTGAATAGTATCTTTTTTGTGACTAGTGGGGGTATTATTGGACTTTTTAATCCAGTCTTTCAGGGCTAGCTTAGTTGCCTTTAATTTCTTCTCCCACATGAAGCTAGGAAACTCTGTAACTAGTATGTACTAGACCGAAAGAACATTTTCCATGAACCCGTCCTTTTCTGTCCAAAGTGGGCTGAAGCGAAATGGAATAGGGCCCAAATTTTCTTCCTCTTCCAACTATATGAGAATGGGCTTATGATCAGAAGTCAACTTTGGGAGTATTTTAGAGGATATTATCCTCTTTTCTAGTATCAAGGAGCTTTGTACTAGGAATCGGTCCAGGCATACAAAGATGTGCTCAGTTGAAACTATGTTGTTTGTCCAAGTGTAGAGTCCTTTCGAAGGTTTGAAATTCAGGAGATCCTAATGATGAATTAGTTCCTCAACAAAGGGTAGCATTTGGTACCTTCCACTGTTGCCACCTCTCTTTTCTTTTGATTCGAGAACAATGTTTAGATCTATGACAACTATGATATTCAAAGGGGAGTAGATTTCTAAAAAATACAATAAAGATTGCCAACATTCTTTCTTCTTAGAAAAGAGGATAGTTGACTTGAAGAATGTCGAAGTTCGGTGAAAATCCAATGCTGAGTATCAAAGAAGCTTTCTAAATGAAAATTTTCCTCCAACCACAGTATTGAGAGACCGCTTGAGGAGCCTCTTGCACTAATGGCCTTCCCTGCATTTTTCTTCCATTTCAATTTGCTAATTTCATGAAGGGATTCCCCTTTAATCTTAGTCTCTTGGAGCATGAGGATATCGACAGATTCTAATTTCAAAAGGTCTTTGATTGCTTCGAATTTTAGTGGATTCCCCAAGCCTCTACAATTCCAAGAGACTAAGCACATTATTTACTGGAAATGGATTGGGAAGGTCCTCCCTTAGGGGGCCTTGTTCTAGTATTTCTCTTGGTGGAAATTTCAATAGTGGATTGGTCACCTTGCATTTTTTGCCTTTCCGCTTCTTCTTCTCTTGCTTCTCATGAGATTTCCTCCCTGATTTTTTCGAGGTCTCAAATGTCTCACCTTCTAAAGATCCATAGGTTTATGTTGGTTTCTTTGTTTCCATTTCTGCATAGGAGGGGGAGGAAAAGGTTCCAGTTGGGGAGCCAGGTTGGGATACCTCTACATTATCTTTCTCCATTGCAAGAGAAAGGGTTTGCTGCTCGGTCTCCTCAATAGTTGAATTTGGAATTTATGTTGTTGTGTTGAGAATTTCAAAAGAATTTTTAGAAGCTTATGCCCTTGAAGGGGCTATGCTCCCTTCCCCTTGAACCTTCCCTGCAGTGGGAGTACCAGACCCCAATGGCACCCCTTTTCCTTTGTTCTGTTATTTGACTTTGTCGGGGCTGCTTTCTAAACCTGAGTCCATTGTTCTCCTTTCATTTTCTCCGCGTATTCCTGAACATTTTTTTTGCAATGTCATGTAAAATGACTGTAGCCATGATAATGCCTGCATTTAACTGGGAGTTGTTCGTAGTCCAATTCTTGGATGTGAGACCAGTCTTCTATCATTAGTTTTATGGATTTTGGTAACCCTATTTCTAGGTCCACCTCAACACATATACTTGCACAAGAATACTGTCCTTTCTCTCTGCTCGATAGATGTATTTTCCAAGGGTGTTGCCAATTGATTCTAATGACTTCGAGTTCCATCAAAGCAAAGGTAAGTGAGGAAGACACACCCACACTGGAATTGCTGATGACACATCTTGTGTCGGATCAAAATCTAGTGTCCATTTCAAGTACATGCCTCGAGGGCCCATAAAATATGGTTTGTTTCTAAAAATGAGGTTTATGTCTTCTACAATATCAAAAATGAATACAAAGAAACATTTCTCGACAATATGGCTTCTGATTCCTTTTGTGATTAGCTATCTCCAATTCCTATGCACCCACACATCTACAACTTTAGGGGAGGGCCATAAGAATGTGAACTGTCCAATGAGCCCTCTTTCACATAATTCTAGATTAGGTCGACATGATTCTTCTGCAGGGAGGGTGACCGTAGGAATACTGTCCAATTTTTTCACAAAATTCTGGTAGGATTCATTTTCTGGGCATTTGCAGCTGGCTACGACCAGCTTCCTAAATCATGTGATCTTTGGAGGAGGAGGAGGAAGAGTCTTGAGGCCCCCTCCCAGGGCCATGTCGGCAATGGAAAGCACATTGAAGGTAAAAGGGGAACGCACCAGAGCAGTGATCGTGCACGATCGTGTATTACAATTCCTTTTTTAAGTTTAAGGGTAAAGTTTAATTACATATTTATGAGGCATTTGCATTTTCATTTTATTTTAAGAGGTTATTATTTATTACTAAATATTGATTATTTATTATTATAGTTTATTTGTTTATTTTGTTTCTAGCAATTTAAGTGATTAAACACATTTTCATGTTTTTCTTTTTTTAAGCTAACAAAGTCACTTAAAGAAAAATAGTATTAAGAAGATTTTCTACAAAGTTAAAATTATTTTTTACATTGTGAGGTTAAAAAAAAGCTAGAAATCCACATTTATAAATAATAGATGTCACCATTAACAATAATACTTAACCATGTTGAAATGGTTTGTGACATCACAACATTGACTTTGTTATTTTTCTCTAACAAGGACAACAATAATGGCGAACAAAGATGATGATGATAATGACGACATTGGCAATGATGTGATTATATGATGATGATGATGATGATGAAGGTGACAATGAAATGAATGATGATGGTGATAACAATGATCATGAAAATTGTCTTGTGTATATCAGTCTGACCCAAAATTGGAGCTTCGTTCAACCTTTATAGGTTGTGCGGCACTGCCCGGGTACTTTGTCGATGGTGTTACTAAGAGTTTATACTTGTTCAATTAAACACTTAGTTAATTCTTATGTGTTGAACTTATATCGGTTACACTTATCCAGAAAACACACATGAACATAAGAGATACAAAGAACAATATGCGTGCAACACCTTAATAAAGCTTGTCTAGAATTCTTATATAAATATGCAAGAGTACATGTTACAATCAAGACGGGTGCACCTGTAGGATTCCTACCTGTGAGTGTGCCAAATAGCCACACCTCAAGAAACCCCAATATTAACCCCACTTCAAGAGTCATTTATGTCTTGAAAATCTCTCCCTGAAGCACCCACAAGGTGGCCTCCTGCAGTTCTTATGCAAACTTGCTAAATTTTCCCAAGTTCATCTTTCCTTGCCATGGCAATGTCTCTACCTAGATGTGCTTTCTTCCTGTTTTCTGTTGACCATGCCTCATACTCAAACATGAACTAGTAGGTTGAACTTATATTCTTTGAATGCCTTTGGACTCCTCCAACTCGCTTCATATATAGATGCTTACTTTGTCAAGGGGTGCAACCAAGGGTCTCCACCCTTTGTGGTAGTTAAGTTTTAATGGTTATATTAAATATTTAAACATTTTTCATGCTAACATCATAACCATAAGCAATAGGATCACTGAAATAAAGTCAAGCACAACATGACAAGAGAACACAAAGATTTTTCCTCAGGGAAACCACAAGGGAGAAAACCTCACAACTTCTTTAGCATAGATTTTGTCACCAAGTACAATGCTAAACCAAGACAATATGATTCCAAGACAATAAGATGTCTTCCAAGTCTTCTACAATCCAAAAAAAATCTTCTTCTTCTCAGCTGGAGCAAACCTCTTCCTCATGTAGGAGCGGACTTGCTTGATATATAAATGAGAAGTGGGCCCTCCTTATTTATAATGATTTTATGGCTACCTTTTAATTCACTGAGCGGACCTATCAAATTGACAATGTCTACTTACCTAGGGAGACTTAAAATAATATTTATATAAAACTCTTTTGGGTACTAATGACCCAACTTACAATGGATGATTTACCTCATGAATTTTACATGACCATTTACATCAATGACATCTACCGAAGGAGGAATAATTAATATAAAAATACAAGTAGAATATTATTTGTAGTTACATTATGTCAACAATCCCCCTTAACAATAAGGGTATTCTACTGACAACAAGAATAACAGGTATGACTCTACACAACATCATTGGAAGGAGGAAGGAGGTGGCATCATCGACAACATTATTTGGAACATCATCACTATTACTGCAACTTGGTACTTAGGCAATTGACTTGTGACATCTCTCAAATATATACATCATTAGAATTTCATAATCATCAACAATATATGGATCATCAGCAGCAGTAGCATATAACTGTTGGGACATCATCATCATTATCGACTAGAATATCACTAGCATATAACAGTTGGAACATCATCATCATCTGCATCAACATAGAACTGTTGGAACATCATCAAGCATCAACAATATGAAATTATTGAAACATCATCAACAACTTCAGTACAGAGTTGAAGTATCATCATCATTAACATCTTCAGCACATAGCTGAAGTATCATCATCAACATCTTAAGTATAAAAATTGATACATCAACAACAACGACAACACGATGCTGTCTCATCAGCATAAAGCTAGAATAACACCAACAAAAATGAGATCATGAGGTTGGCTCATCAACATAACATTGGAATAACATCAATAGCTACATGTGACATGCATAACAAAATAATCATCAACAACTCAAGGCTGGAGAACCATCATCTATGGCAACAGAATGAGGCAGGTGCATCAACAACCAACATGATCCTTCCTTTCAGAATTATTAGATCATGGACGATCCTTCCTTTCAGAATTACAGGACCAAGTCCAAAACGGGTGATCCTTCCTTTCGGAATTATGGGATCATGGACAATCCTTCCTTTCATAATCATGGACATTGCCTTCATAAGTCTTTACATTTCTCTGAATAGAATTAGGGCTTCTATTATGTCTTCTTCCTATAAAGCAGAGAAACCTCTCGGTCTACTCTCTTTCAAGAGAAACCATCTAAATGACTCCATGTCATTTTATTTTTGTAGTTCATGACATATATTTTTCCCTACAAGAGAATTTATTCAATTGGTTAATAACATTACATAACCAAGAAATGTAATCACATGAAAACTTTCAACATACTGGCAATGGTTCACATAGTTATGTACATCGATTAATCAATGTTTTGACATAACCTCATTCATATCTTATGTGATTTTTTGCAACCCCGTATCAGTCTTATATCAGTTAAAAAATTCATATTTTATGAAGGAAATATGCAGCTCCATATTCATATCTCATGAAGCAAGCATGAAATCCTCTATATGATATATTATGACCAATCATGCAGTCCTAGATTCACAGTTCATGAAGAAAGAATGGAACCCTCTATCTCATATCTTATGAAGGAAATTTTCATCTTTATATCAGTCCTATATAAGTATATATCAGTCCTACAGAATTCTTATATTAGTCATATAACATATCACATAATATGGACTCATGAGATCGACAATATGCTAATAAAAGACAAACAAGAATGTATATGCTCAACAAAATTCCAAAGTACATGAATACAAATATCTATATGACAGTCATGAAACATATTCAAAAGCTTTTATATCTGATTTATAACATCATATAACAATCAAAATATAAATTACTTATCTTGTATTGATTTGTGTGGGCTCCCTCTTGATCTATGCACCTTTGCGGAGAATACTTATGTCCTTCTTTATTCACTTGAATGGAAGAGCTTCTTTGTAGTGAAAGGCTTTCTCCCTTTCTTCATTATTTCCATGGGGACAAGATTATTCTCTTCAGTGTACACAACCTTGCTTTGGATGCACCCCTCTTCTTGACTCAAGGCCTTCTTCTTGAAAATATTGGTGATTGTATCAAAACACTCCCTTGCAGTGTTCAACAAAATGATCATGGACATGAGATTGCCCTTAATCGAATCAAAGATGGTATTATTGGCCTTTGATTAATTCTTCTTGAAGTTGATTCATCCTTTATTGGTGGTAGTCTCCTCTACCGTTGTGGATACATAACCATCAAGGTTATGCTCTTTAAGAATATTCAATACCCTTTCCTTCAATGTGTTGAAGCTGGAAGTACCTTCAAGGTGGTCTTCCAACCAAATGGAGATCGAGGTCATGGTTGTAATCCTTTTCTCAAATATTCAAGTTCTACATAGGCTTAAATTGCTGCACAAAACTAATCTCCTTCATGCCCTATGCTATGATACCATGTTGATGTTTGAGAAAAATAGAAGATGCTTGAACTTTAAAACTTTTATCAAACAATTTCAGCACTTATGAATTTCAAAAATTAGACACATATGAATCTTTATATCAACCACATATGAATATTTATATTAGCCACATATGAATCTCTTAAATAATCATCCACATAAATCAACCATATAAATCAATCAACCATGAGAGACAAGATATACCTTGGGAAAACCCTCCAAACATGGACGATAAAAAACCCTATAATTCTTTGAGTATGATAGATATAATTGCAGAGAATGGTCTACAACACATAAGCAGATTTCCTGATAAGAGATATCACCTCAGTAGTAGAGAAGAGAGATCCAATGTAACCTTGCAAAAACAATTGTATGCAATTGTATTGAACTTGCCATATGCCTAGCATATTAATAACAAGCCAAAAACCCTAGCATGTAGAAGGTAGCACATAGGAATGAATTGAAGCAAGCCTTCAGAGTTTCTTCTTGTAGAACGCCTTAGTAAAGTTAAAAATAGTGGATTCATCAAATGATCTGAGTAAATTTATTAAGTTTACAACATTAACCAAACATAGCATAAACAACAACAACAAAACTCAAAAATTCGTAACCCAAGAATAGAAAGATTTATCCTCAGTAGCGGCGCCAAAATGTTGCCACCTAATTCACACCTCGGGTCACGTGGTAGAAATATTCAAGCCACTAGGTGTGATCTTGGGGGAAATATAGATCCAAGTTTTGTTGCCTGATACTCAACTCCTACATCTAGGCTAGCTCCTAGTGAAGCCAAGGGGGGTGGTCCCTAAATAAAAGTAAAATCGAATATTTTCTCTTTGGAAGAAAAGATTAATCTAGGAGTTAAAGCGAGATTATTAAATTGTCACAACTGACTCTTGCAAAATGAAATTATAATCAACAGCATTTAAAGATTAAACATCATTCATGATAGTTTGTGAGATTAATTTAAACATGAAACAATAGTAGACCAGTTATGGTGAATATGTAGTGTTGATGTTGTTGTGTCGTGTAAGTATTGCAATTGCCTCGTTTTAAATTTTAGAATTATTAATGGGTAGATTAGGGAGTGGGTAAATTTTGGGTTTGGCCCAATAATACAAGCTCTTTCGAATTGAGCACTAAAGCAGCTTTACTAAGTGTCCAACGGGGTGAGGCATAACTTGCTTGGACTATCCCACTGACATTGTGGTAGTCACTCTTTGCAATATCCCAAATTCTCAAGAACAAGCTTATGTGGATTTTCTTATTACTCTAGTCACTCATATTCCTTTCTGGTGCAACCAGCTAATCAAACAAGATACAACGATGTAGAGCATATGGGGAAGGAGCCTTGGTTTATTTGATTTAAAGCTAAATGTGAGTTTGCTTAAACTATTCATGGCCGAGAAACTGTTTTCCCCTTTTGGGTAATTGGCGAATACGTAGTCAGGTTAACTTTTATTTGCAAAATGAAATAACAAAAATAAAAGAACAAAAAGTGAAATGTTTTCTAATTAATCCTACCTATGAATCTCTTTCTGATGCCTTTACTCAAGGAATCTCTTTTGGGTGACACTGTAACTCAGGAAAGTTGTTGTATTTGTAACTTTGAAAGATATTTTGATGTATATTATCATTGTATATTGTTGTACCCCCATTGGAGATGTGTTTCCTTCCTTTCGGGATGTCATTATTGCATATGGTCATTGAGGTAATCGCACCATTGTAAGTTGGGGTAATAGTCCCCAAGTTGAATATAATAAAATGTATTTTTGAGTCTCCCTAGGTGAAGTCATCCCTGTTAGGCTAAGAGGTCGGCCCAATCAAGGTATTAGGTCAGTCACTTAATGTGTATAAATAGGGAGGTGCCCTCCTTGATTTAGACACACACTCACTCACTCAAGTTCTCATGAGGAGAGAGAGAGGGCTATGTGGAAGACTTCTTATTCTTAGGTTTTTCCATTTTGTGATATTGTCTTAGTGATGGAACTATTTTAAAGAAGTTTGCGAGGTTTTCTCCTTTATGGTTTCCTTGAGGAAAATCTGTGTCTTGTGTATCTGCTCTAGCTTATGCATCTTGTTGTGCTTGTTATTATTTCAGATAAAGATCCTAATCAATTTGAATTAGATTAGGAAAACTAACATGGTATCAAAGCCTCTCTGAAAGAAGGCACTATGCAGCAGCATAAACTAGGGCTTCCTAGTTCAATGTCTTCTCTCCACGGATCATTAAGAAAAAAGGGCTAGGATAAATCTCCATAGGAGGGCGCATCTTTCTGCGGAATTAGAATTCAGTTTCGAAAAAGTTTCATTTTTTTACTACAAGACACTCTGGGAAGAAACTGGGGCATCAATTTTTGGAGGCTTACCACCACAGTTTTCAGAAAAGGACCTCATTAAGAAACTCGCCCTAGAAGGGCACATCTTTCTATGAAGTCAAAATTCAGTTCCGAGAATTTTCATTTTTGGACTCATCTCTATTGTCGAGGGAAACTAGGGCATCAATTTTTTGGTTTTTCTCTCCACTAAATTTGGCAAAGGACCTCATTGAACAAATAACCTCAAGGAGGTGCATCTTTCCATCCAAAAAGGATTCCAAGATTCCATGTTTGTAAAATTAGGGTTTCTCTATGGAACCCTAGGTCATCCAACTCAAAAATTAGCTTGGGCATCTCAAATCTGTAAGATCCATTTCATTGTTATTTTCATTTGAGGTTCTCATTTCAAAATGACTCATCACACCGAACTTGATGGTAAGCTCGATGGAGCTGACAACTTCCGAGCATGGAAGTATAGGATCTCCCTGATCCTTGAAGAAAATGATTTGGATCAGTATATCAGTAAGGAAGTTCTAGAACCAGAGGGAGATGAGGCTAAGGTCATCCATAAGAAGAAATTGGTCAAGGCCAAGAAAATCATTACAAATTCTATTAAGGATCATCTCATCCCCCATGTGTCATCATTAAAGACACCAAAGGAAGTGTTTGATGCTTTGACAAAGCTGTTCGAAGGAAAGACCATCAACTAAAAGATGACATTGAGGAACCTGATGAAGAATGTGAATACACAAAACTAAGAGACCATGCAATCCTACTTCACAAGGGTTGCTCAAATCAAGGAACAACTTGAAGCAGTCAAAGATAATGTAGAAGAAGGAGAGATTGTTATGACCACATTGAATGGTCTCCCAAGATCATGTGATTCATTCATTCAAGAAATATGTGCCAGAAGGATGTTGATCACTTTCAATAGACTTTGGGAAGAATGCACAAAAAAATAATCGTAGCTCATAACAAGAGAAGAGAAGATGGGAGCAACTGAAGATCAAGCTCTCACAATTCACACCAAAATAAATCATAGAAAGAAGGAGGACCATCATCACAACAAAATGGAGGACCCTCATCAAAAAAGACAAAATAAATTCAGAAAATATCCTTCCAGTAGTAGATGCTACACTTGTGATGATAAGGGACACTAATGTAGATATTGTCCCAGAAACAAAGGCTCGTCCAACAAGAAGTCGAACAAGAAAAGACATCATGCTCACACCGCTGAAGACAATGAACCAACAATGAAAATATTTAGAGAAGAAAGAGTTAACTCCTCAAGTGATGAGGAATATGTACTTTAGTCTAGAAGGATTCAACCCATAACAAATAAGAACATCTTTTCCATCTCAGTATTTGGATAAGAAGAGATGTAGTTGTGAATGAAGAAGCGACACTCAGATTCAGAACTAGTATACAGTTCCATGTGGTCTATGGTATAGAAGAATTTCTCAAGCATGAGCAAGAAAGAAACAGGTTCCCAGAAAAAGATGATGAAGTAAATCACACTGTCAAAGATTCCAGTAATTCCTGCAAGAAGACAAGGATCAAGAGGGAATCCACCAAACAAACAAACAAAGATAAGTACTTAAATTTTCAATTCCTATATATCTAGTTAATTAAATGATATTGTTTAGTTGTGTACATATTTATATCTTTTTGATGCATCATGCATTATTAAGTGTCTGCATTTACGAACATTATACTACTGACTTGCATATGATGGGTAAGTAGCCTATGGTGTTGTAAAAAATTCCATTCCTACTTATCTACAATGAAACCTCATTGATTACATATTGGGAGCAGTGCACACTCTTAATAATGTTCTGGTAGAGATGGAAGGCATCTAGAAAGTTACCGTATGTATACGAGATATGGACAAATGTTGCATGGGCTAATATAGTTGCATGAATGTGTGACATATATCTTTATGCATTAGAATTTGTCACTATTAATATGTTTTGGAAAATATGAAATGTTTCTAATCACGCAACTAAATTTGACTTGTAGGAAAGATCGCATACAATCAACTACAAGAAAATAAGGATGAGACTTGTTCTGAAGAACAAGTGATGACAATTCATCTAGAAGATTCAGTCCAACAACGTATATGAAGAAGAACTTGAAGCTCCTAGGGACAAAGACACCATGGTGGAAGAATATGAGAATCATGATACGACGAAGCCATAGAGAATGGTAGATCCACCTCAGAGAAGAAGACCATCTTGGGCACAAAAGATCATCCAAGATGAAGAAAAGTATGATGAGACTTCCAGAGAAAGGAAGATACCTTAGACACACTTTAGTTATGAAGCACTGTTGTGTGACATCATTGATGTAGATACTTCTGGATATGAAGAAGAAGCCGATAAGAAATGGAAGGAGACTATGATCAAAGAGTATCAGTTGATCATAAATACTAATGTCCATGATGTAGCTCCAAGACCAGAAGGAAAGTCTACAGTGTCTTCCATGTGGATCTACAAGATCAAGCATGCAACAGATGGCACCATCGAGAATTACTAAGCAAGTTTCGTGGTTTCTCTCATAAAGAGGGAGTAGATTATGGAGAGACGTGCTCCATTGACCAGGCCCACTTCTCTAGTAAAGTAGAAGTATAAACTAGAGAACCACATGTGCACAAAAGGATTTGTACAAGCTCATAAGGCACCCATGGATAGAACATATAGTTACATGAGGAGCTTGAATATCACCTAGAGTTATGGAGATCTCAACCTTTTCTACATGGTCGAATATGGAAGCCTACAGAGGACGACAAGCTCATAAATGGGTGCAAGAGGAACTTTCAACAAAGTTCGAGATAGAGGATCCTGGTATCCAATGACCTTGAGAGATTACATAGATGGATACATAGAAAGTAGCATAGGAGGCTACTTGTCACTCCAGAACATAATGTTTAGATGAAGAGGGAGGATGGTGCTCCACTTTAGAGGGAGTGACTACAAAAGATCTCAGAGTTCCGTAATTTTGACATGGTACGGCAGGATGGACAAATTCTTTGTCACGTCCCCATCCCTCCGACCGGCGAAGAGGACGCGACCCATGGCGTTAACCATCCGGGCTCAGAGCCCCATGAACATGTGAACTCATAAAATTGTTGAAACATAATGCTTAAACAAATGCATTGAAGCAAAACATGCACACATGAACATTTATCATGCACAGATGCAATTGTATATCATACACAGCTACAATTATCTATTAGACACAGCGGAATCAACATACATTCATGCAAGCATTTACTCAACATGTTCATCACATTCATTAACAGAAAAATATGGTTGTAGAAGTAAAAATGGACAAGATCACTTATCTTATGTAGAACGCAATCCACAACCAGATACATCACTGTAACATTCCACCCAACCATAGGCCAGCGTGCTCCTTAATCTCTCAGCAGCACTGCCACCCCCGAGCTAGGCATGATTCTCCAAGGAATAAGGGAACAAGCAAGCTTACACATAGCCAAGGATACACGACACACATAGCCAAGCCAACATAGTTGGGTTTATCAGGCCATCAAGGATTTGGGAAAGGATAAATGCTAAGTTGGTGAGCTCATTGCAGAGCCAAGAACACCTACACCAGAACTATCCCGACTTCTAAAACACCCACACACACCCAACACAAGGAATCAGTCCCTTCTCTGCTACACAGTCCCTCAGGCTCTGCATTCCCTTCCAGTGCTATTCAGGGGTTGTGGAGAAGAAATCCATCCCTCTAGCTCTGTCTATGTGGTTTCCAACCACCAATTTTATCAAGCAAACCAAGCCCCCATCCCTACTCCCAACACAATCCGAAGACCAACCATTGCACGCATGCAACTACTCAGAATTATAGTTGAACAGGGGGAACGATTTCTGAGTCGTTCTTGGCCCTCTCATGGCCAAAATGACTCCCAACAATCTACAGCAGCCCCCACAGTGTAACAACAAACACAATCACAGGGGAAAATACTCCCAAGAGAAATCCAACAGTTCCAAACATAACAGCAAACGAAAATCACAACATGAGGAACAACACCAGTCCGCCCTGGTCAAGTAAACAAGTGGAAAGGACTTACACTGGCTGCACTGGGGAAGTAAAATACATACTCTCAGTCTGTGCATGGATGAGACTTGCACCAAGCCTCAATCACAAAGAAGACCGCAGCAACCTGAAATCATCCTACGAGGTAGGTGTCTTCCCACACTGTCCACAGAATCTGTAGAGTAGAACAGCATGATTAAATCCAGCCTGTGCATGAGAATAATCAACAGGAAATGGCCCCTGCGCGAGGATGAACAGCTCCCATATTGTGCGTGGATGAACAGACAATGGATGGACGCGAATAGGGAGTGCGTGAGCGTTTCAGCACTGTCGCGAGGAGAGTGGAATGCCTGCAGGAGTAAACCAAGTAAATCCTGTGCGTGGAGGTGAACAGACAATCATGAGGATGAATGAAGGGTGTGAGCAATTCAGCACAGTCATGGAAAGAGTGGTATCTCTGCGGGAGAGATGGTAGCGGTTTCTTTGCCATACTAAGGCAAACAGTGGTGGAGTGTGCGTGTGGGTGAGGACTGACAGTCATGCCACCCCACTCCCAAAAACAATAACTACCTCAACCACCAGCAACAATTCTTAATGGAGGTGGTTGGGTAAGGCAAGGTGGTGACACATGGGTTTTTCCCTCTTTGGCCAAGGTTTGACAATTTCCCCCACATCCTTATCCTTGTGAAAATCATGCCCCTTCTCAATTTAGTTTCCGCGAACGTAGCTGGTCGGGTTCATTTTAATTAAAGATGCATATGTACATGATGACAAAACTTAATATCTATGCCACATGCCCTGATACACTATCAGTGACAAATTTAAATCCAAAACATAGCATAACCGATCAATGGTGGGGCCTTGGCCTTTAGCTTCGCACCATGATCCTTTACAATATATACATCATATGCATCTAATGCAACGGGGTCAAAACCGGGGCGTTACATTCTTGATGAGCTTAGGCTTTAGCAAGAGTAAAGCGAATTCCAACCTTTACTTCAAGGTTGAAGGTGGAAGACCGGTGATGCTCCTACTATATGTTGATAACCAGTTTCGTACAGGTGACGATGAACTCATTGTAGATGAAAAGAGGAATCTTACCACTTATTTCTAGATGAAATATGTAGGGATGATGTACTACTTCTTAGGCATGGAGGTGTGGCAGGGTGTAGATGGGATTTTCCTTGGTTAAGGAAAGTATGTAGTGGATATTTTGAAGAGATTTGGAATGCTGGACTGTAAGGAGATAGCCAC
Organism: Pseudotsuga menziesii; assembly: GCA_001517045.1. Classification (NCBI taxonomy): domain Eukaryota; kingdom Viridiplantae; phylum Streptophyta; class Pinopsida; order Pinales; family Pinaceae; genus Pseudotsuga; species Pseudotsuga menziesii. The sequence continues at coordinate 13,512 of LPNX010465659.1, read as the reverse complement.
ACCTATGGCATTGAACCTGAATCTACTGTGTGATGCTTCATTAGAGATAGTTGATGCCACGATGTATCATCTGATGATTGGTTCATTGATGTACCTGAAGAATACAAGACCAGACATATGATTTGCTGTGAACACCCTGAGCCAGTTCCTAACGGATCTGAGACATGTTTGACCTAATTGCTGCAAAGCATGTATTGAGGTGCCTGAAGGGTACAGTTGGCTATGGGCTCAATTATGGTGTGAATCATAAGATTAACCTACATGGTTATGTTGATTTTAATTGGGAAGGAAACACCACTAATAGGAAGAGAAATTTCGGATGCTACTTCAGTTTGGGATCTGGTATGATCTCTTAGTTTAGTAGGAAGTAGTCTTGCATGGCACTGAGTACAACTGAGGAAGAATATGTTGCATCTTGTTCATCTAGTTGCGAGGAAGTATGGGTTCAAAAGCTACAGTATGATTTATTTGATCTCGAGCTAGAGGTGGCTTGTATCTTTTGTGAAAACCAAAGTTGCATGAAGTTTTTGGGTGTTCCATCACAAGTCGAATCATATTGATATCAAGTATCACTATATCCGAGATATGGTGTAGAGAGGAGTAGTGAAGCTCCAATATGTGGCGACGGACGAGTAGATAGCTAATGTGTTGACCAAGCCGCTGGCCAAAGTGAAGTTTGAATACTTCAGAGAGAGACTTGGTTTTATCCATATCAAGGTCCCTAAAAAGTGGGAGTGACGAGCTCTTGCATGGTGGTAGACGCATGTTTTTATTAGACGTAATCAATCCTAGTGTGCTCCCGTGCTAGAGATGACAAGAAGACCGGAAGACACAGATGCACTAGAACGAGATCTCACATGGGAAGGAATACATGTTGTCCCTAGATGTAATCAATCCTAGCATAGTACACAGGTTGTATCGGGACGTAATCAGTTCTCTCAAGTCATCCTTGGATGTAATGAGTCTTGGCATAGTACGCAGGTTATCCCTGGATGTAATGAGTCATATAAGTTCATCCTTGGATGTAATCAGTCTTGGCATGGTACATAGGTTATCCTTGGATGTAATGAGTCCTTAAGGTCTTTGTTGGATGTAATGAGTCCTAGCATGGTATGTAGGTTGTCCTTGGACATAATCAGTCCTTATGTGTTCCCATGTTGGAGATGATGAGAGAACACAAGGAACTTGTGTGCACCTAGGAAATTATCGCATAGTGGTAACAATAGGTCATTGTTGAGACATAATGAGTCTTGGCATGCTCCTATGTTGGTAGAACGTGGGTTGAGCATGGAGAGACATAATGCACTTGGTTTGCTCCTAGGATATTCTCGTATAATGATAGATGCAGGTCGTTGTTGAGCCGTAATGAGTCCTGGCATGCTCCTATGTTGGTAGAACATAGGTGGTTTATGGCGCATCTGGGTTGTGCTCCGTATGCAATGATGAGATTATCTGGATATGACGAGATGATGGTAGGAGACACAGGTGATTACAATGGAAATGTAATGAAAGGTCCTGGGTTGTACCTATGCGATGGATTGCCCGTGGATATGATGAAAACCTAGATGAGGACTAGGACTACACCCATCATGAAACAAGGATGGCTCTATAAAGACTTCCTATGATGGATAGATCTGACAGATGTCATTATTCAATGATTGACAAGATGAGGACTATGGAAGCAACGACGATGATGACATGACCAAATGTGTTGATGACTCTGGCGAGAGAATACTTTCCTAGTTAAGAGGGATTGTTGTTTTATTTGTAACTTCGAAATATATTCTGATGTATATTTTCATTGTATATTATTGTACCCCCATTGGAGATGTGTTTCCCTCCTTTCGAGATGTCATTATTGCATATGGTCATTGAGGTAAATCCTCTGTTGTAATTTGGGGAAATAGTCTCCAAGTTGAATATAATAAAATGTATTTTTGAGTCTCCCTAGGTGAATTCATTCCTGTTAGGGTAAGAGGTCGGCTCAGTTAATTTATTAGGTTAGTCACTTGATGTTGACATAGATCTATTGACAAGGGTTCACTCTCTGTCAACACCCTTAACCCAGCGATCTCCCTAAGCACCAACCCAGACAGGTTTTACCCTATCCAGTGACACCTGTGGAGCAGATGAGGTCTCACCCGAGATGTTCAAGGGAGAACTGTCGAAACCAAGTTTCCATAGTAAGAAGGAGGGTTTGCGCATCTACTTTTAAACTATCACACCATTACTTCACGTATCCAAGCATTGGTTCATTTATCATAAATTCGTATCATCACTCATCAAAACAACATATTCAAATCACAACAGGAGAATCAATGCATAAACATATCTACCAACACAACATGTTTAAGATATGAAAGCACCGCATCATTCAGAAAGAAGCATTATACTGCAGCATCCATCCATTCACATCACATCACAGAAAGCAAGAAAACAGAAATATGCAAAAGACACAGTGTTTCCATCAAATCTCCGTCATGTCATATTAATTTCGCATCAAAACTTCAGGTTCTCAAAAAACTCCACAATTCAAATCTCACATGAAATACAGATCACAGATGTGCTCTCTAAGTACACAAAAGGATCCTTCAGTATTACAACTCCTAGATCTATTTATAGGCATGCACCTTTTACAAAATGGTCCACTTAGATCAACTTACCAACTACTTGGACCAAAAACTACAAAATAATGACCAATATTTACAAAATAAGACCAAAATCTACAAAACATGACCAATCCATCTTGCACACCATCTTTCTCCTTGCGCACCAACTTTGACCTTGCACATCATCCTTGGTGCGATGAAACTAATTATCCTCAAAATTGTCTACCAACACTTGATGTGTATAAATAGGGAGTCGTCCTCCCTAATTTAGACACATAATCACTCACTCAAGTTCGTATGAGGAGAGAGAGAAAAAGAGGAGAGAGAGAGAGAGAGCTGCAGAAGAATTCCTATTCTTGATTTTTTCCATTTTGTGATATTGTCTTAGTGATGGAACTATTCTGAGGAAGTTTGTGGGGTTTTCTCCTTTATGGTTTCCTTGAGGAAAATATGTGTGTCTTGTGTATCTGCTCTATCTTATGCATCTTGTTGTGTTTGTTGTTCTTTCAGATAAAGATCCTAATCAATTTGAATTAGGTTATAAAAAATAACAAGAAAAGCGTAAGGGTTAGTATTTCCTTTTTATTTCAAAAATGAAAAGTAAAACTAAACTAAACAAAGAAAAAATTAAAGCTACTCTAAATAAGCACACCACCAACAAACCACATAGATCCCCAAATGAGGATTGGGATAAGGCCCTCTACAACCTTCTTAATCTTTGTTTATTACAGTTATTACAAGCTAACATCTTTTTGGGAACTTGTGATCTTCATAATTAGATCAACAAATTTACAATGTTTCTTTCTTTGTGGAATGCCTCTGATCCTTTATAATGGAAGATTCAAAAGGATTACAATCGTTTAAAAAGATGGTTAAATGTAAAGGAATGTATCTATAACTTCTTGGAATATTCAAAACTTAAAAAATCGGTAGAGTGTCTCTTTACCTGATTGCAAAAACCTAAAAAACAGGAAGCAAATGTTAGTGAAAAACACCCAAAATCACTTTAAGAGTGCTTTGGGAAATCCTACAAAAATGCTCCAAAAAAATATAAGTAAAAGAAATCAAAATTTGCATAAAACTAACAAAGGAAAGTGAGCTAGAAATCTGTTTTCTTAGGGTCTTTGTTTGTTTCTTGAAGAGAGCAAAGAAATGCAAGCACTCAAATTCTAGATATGTAATTAATTCAACTACTAACATAACTATTCAAGTTTTTAAATGTGCAAACATATAACTTGATTAGGAAGCTAGAAAAGCAATATCTAAACTATGAATGAGAAAAACTTTGAACTCTTTTAGCTAGATATTTAAAACAAGAGAAAATATGAATCTACTTATGAATATAGAATTGATTTATAGATCTATTACTGCTCATCAAATTAACCGAAAATGGAAAGGTGATTATAAGGAGAGGGAAAATGGAGAAGGCTTGAAGAGATGGAGAGATTTCAAGTCTTTGCTTCTGTACTTCTGAGGGACTATATCTGAAAGAAAATATTAGAGGAAAAAAAAGCAAACAATCTCTTCAAATCATCCAACTAAGAGAACCTGCACATCACATTACTTTGCGAACGAAAGATCAAGTCTAGAAGCATATAAGTTAGAAATCAATATAAAATGACATAAAAAAATGAAGCATTCTAGTAATATCTCTAACATACATACATAAAAGATCAAGATAATAAAAAATTGACTAATTTTCCTTATAAATTGATACCAATCCTTCTAATAAGCTAGACTTTGATGCAAAAGAAGACAAATAGCTCATATACAAGTTACCTCCATTAAAGAACAAGATGGTTCATCCATTCATTAAAGGAAACACACAATATTGACCTCCAAAGACTCTTTATTTCTCAAAATAATATGCAAGAATTACAATGGCAAAATATTCTCCCAAGAAACTCTAACTAGTCTCAAGAGGAGAGAGGCATGCTTTATTTATAGCCAGAGGAGCCCAAGGGAGGCGCATTCTCAACTGAAGATAGAGGTAAAGTTACACTGAGTGATTTGAGGATATTATTGGATTTAGGTGCAAGGAATATGTGCCACATCTCTCCAAAGAGATGCGCCCTCACCTAACAAGCCCACCACATTAAAGCATGAGGTGCCACATAGCCAAGGAGTCAAGGATTATAGAGGGGTGCACTCCTTGACAATGGATACTTGCCACCTCTCCAAATAAATTTCGATCAAGTCATATTGGCTCTCAAACAACTCTCCTTCACACTTAGTTCCAAATCCAAATCACCCGACTTGTCTCCTTTAATTTTTGAAATTGCCTTATTCATTTATTTTCCAAATTTTTGGTTCTTTTTACCATTTTCGAGTAATATTCAATTTTGGAGATAAGCAATTACTCGAAAACTTAGGAAAGCAGGTTTTGAGGTTAAGTGGGTGCTCCGAGTTAGAAAATGAGCACCCCCCCATATCAAATTTGGTCCTTAGACCACACTTTTATTACTTTTTTAATTTTCTCAATTAAACTATTAAAAAATAGCCCAAGTGTACGGTAAAAAATATTTTTCTCAAAAATTAAAAAAAAAAAACTAGGGGGCCCTAGCACATGTTCATATGACTCAAAAATAATGTCTAGCATGTTTATACACATTGAAAAATTAACTTTAATAACGTCCTAATGCCTAACCACTAAGATGACCATTCCAGCTTTGTAGGAGCAGGTGAAAAACTCAAAAATTATAAGTCGTTTATTCAACAACATATAATTAACAAGGAAAAAACACCTTGGAATACCCAAATTTATGTCTAAGTCTTAGGAACCCAAGTTCTTTACAAAAAACCCATGCTAGTGCATTTTATTATAACTTCCCCACATGGTATGAACATGTGGTAAAAAAGTAAAAAAATGGTCTTGGAAATCCTAAATGGAATTGTGAACTTGGAATTTGAACAAGTACCTGTCTATCTTTAGCGGCTCGCTTGACAGTCCAACTTAGTGCAACCTAGATGGTAACAGGTCTTTCGATTGATTGTCTAATGGGTTGTGTATGAGCTCTACTATAAACATTATTGATTCTTACAACATGAGGAGGAAAACAATAAAAGCTGCACAAGATGATGACAAACACCTATTGTCGAGGCTTGGGAAGCAACTTCAAAGGAATACGTCATTCCCTTGTCCGCCAATCACATTCCAACACAACGACATTTCTCATTAATTCTCTTTTGTCACTATAGTTAAAACCTTTGGAAACTAGAAAAATTAAACCCCTTCCATGCCAAATAATGCTTCAGCTCGATATATATATGTCGAGGACATAACATAATCAAAATGCAAAAACAACAAACAACAAATCCCTGCATCGCTAACTGCTCTTCTTTCCTCCCTGACTTCCTTCCCTAGCTCTACGGCATAGCTAAAAGTACTCTGCTTTAACCTCTACATTCCCTGTTGCTCCTCCTACCTTCCAACTACCCTCTCGAGTTCTGCAACATAGCTAAGAATACTCCATGCAACTAAATCGCTAGGATGAATAGTGATTGGGAACACTCCAGGCCATAGCAAAATATGTTGACATAGGCAAAAGAGCCCATAGTGACAAAGCGTTGAGCAATGAAGTAAACATAAACATCAGCAAAAAAGTGGTGAGGGTACCGAAAACAATTTTTCGACAACATCGATGAAAAAATCGGCAAAAATCGAAAAAAAAAAGTGGCAAACATTAAAAAATACAAAATATATTCATTTTTTTCAAAATTTTAAACATATAAAGCAACAACAACATCAAATTAACACATTGGAATATAAATATGGAGAAATTGTTGATATATATCATGTAGTCATGCAAAATATAAAATGATACATGAAAGTCGATAGTGATATTGAATCCTAAAACCTCATAGTTGTCCAATTGAGGACTCAAAAGTGGATAACCAATACAAAATGACATCACATGTATAAATGTGTCCAAGGAAAAATAGGAGCTCGATATCTAATATCAATACCCTCTCTCCCATTTATGGGAAAAGGTCATGGTATGTTTGTTAGACCTACCCCTAGCACTAGTAGAAGAAGGTCTTGGCCCTTCACCCTGATCCAATATCTGATGGTGATTGATGGATGGAGGGAAAGATGCATCAATGGGTGTATAAGGCGGTGGAAATGCTAGCACATCACCCTCCATGGTATCTCTGAACCGTTCCTCCTCCTCCTGTTGTTGCCCCTCCTTTGGATCTAACCATGTAGGTGACTCCTCCATGACATGAGTCTCAATATCCACCCTCCACTTAGACAATATATCAATATTGTTCAAGGAGATGGCATCTGCATCCACTTTTTTCTCTATATGTCTCATCCACAAGAGGAGATTCTAATGGACATAGACCAAGTCATTGAGACATGTGAACTCCAACCTATAAGAGGTTGATAAAAAAAATTATGAGTTTGGGCTATGGAGGGTCAAAAGTTATTAAATTATAATATGTTAGAGGATCGTAGATTCATAAATTTAATTAAAATGAAATTGCTTTATTTAAATTATAACCTCCTGCATTTTTTTGAATGTATCTTTTAAAAAACACTCCAATTTTGCTCACGTTCCGAAGCAGTACAAGTTTGGATTTAGATTCTAATGAAAAATTCTGTAAATTTGGTGTCCTTACACCATTGGTTTGCCACCAAGTAACTACAACAAATAAGAATGAAAGAGAACTAAATTACATTTCACTGCATTGGAAAATTGAAATAAGAAAAATTAAATGATAAATCATAGTTTAACTTTTAAATAAAATAAAAATTTTAAAAGTTAAAATACTCTAATAAATTAATAACTTACTTGGCATGAAAATGATCCTATCAGGAATAACATCGGCAAATCCAAATGCTCCAGTACCATCTTGATACACTTCTATGTTACGATTGATTGCATTACGAGTCTCATAATCAGGTACCAATCTCTGAATACAAATTAGGAGCCCTTCCAACACCTTGTCATCAAAATCAAAATTAGATTTGTAGGAAAATGTGGAATTGAGGAAGAGTGTTGTCGCATGAATGGGTCGATGAATCATCCCAGTATATCGACTATCAATCAAATCCAACAATATGTTCTTGTTGTTCCCAGGGGTACCCTTTCCCACAGAATATTTTTGGATGATTTCTTTGGCCCTTTCCATGGAATCATACAAGTAGCCATTGTGGGATTATCACCATCAACAAGTCTAAAAACATTTACCAAAGGTTCGCTCACAACGTACACTTCCGCTACTCCTTCCCAAAAGGAGATAGTGTACACCAACTTAGCAATGGTTCTCCCATCCTATGTCTTTTTGTATGCACAATCACACCAATCATAAAAAAAACATTTTCTTCAAGTCAAATTGACATTGAAGCAAAGACTAAAGAGTAATGAAGGTGGTGTAAAAACGCATGATTGCAAGACACTTCAACTCTCTATTTTTGGTGTGCCTTCTCATGAGGTTGAGAACAAAATAATTATTATATATGAATTTGAGGATGCTTCTAGCTTAATCAATCACCTCCTTAGGGAGGGGAATTTTCCCCATATCCTCCAGCATCAAATCAATACAATGAGCAATGCATGGAGTCCAAAACAAAGTGGAGTGCCTCTTCATAAGCATCCTACCAGCAACCACATAATTAGTTGCATAATCTGTAATCATTTGCACAACATTGTGCACCCTGATATCTTGTATGAACCCCTCCATCAACTCACATAAGAGTGTTGCATCTTTTACATATGTTGATGCATCTATTGATTAAATAAACATCATACCTCTAAGACAATGTACCAAGAAGTTCATAAGGGTTATAACCTTACTATCTGTCCAACCATTAGACATGTCTATGCAACTAGTGGTCTCCCATGAATTCTTGAAATCCTCCAACCTAGAAATGATGTCCTTCTTTTATGCTTAAAGGATTGGGCCTCACAACTCCTCAAAAGTGGCACTTTTATACCCTGGGCCAACTACTGCAATGGCATCACACATATGCTTCAAAAATGAATTGTTTCTGACGATGGTGAGAGGTATGTTACTCCAGTAAAGACACCTCCTGATAAACCTTTCTACTAGTACCTTCTCCCTTTTCTTTACAATTGAACTGATACAAGGTTGTCCTCCACCTCTTGCTCATGGAACAAAAAAGGATGAGGACCCTCCCTCCTAGTAGGTGAATTAGCGGATCCCATCCCACTACCCCCACCGACATTGGTAGACATTAATACCCCTGAACCTCTTGCTAAGACAAAATATGCAAGCTCGGCTCTGTTTTCTACATTCTCATCCTTTTTTCCGTTATTTTCATGGATTGAGTCATGTGCAGATCTCATGATCTTTGGGTTCATTGCAGTACAAAGGCCAACATCGTGCCCAGGGAGTTTAGCTAGATGGTACTTCAACTTGCTAATCCCTCCCGTCATGTGATGCCCACACAATTTGCATTTCAAATTCTGTCGATTTGTCCCATCCTTGGGCTCACCATACTGCCAAAATGGGTCCAAATGTTCTGGCATTTTTGAAAAGGGAATGAAAACCTCAAAATTTAAGCGTAGGGCACAAAAAACATAAAAAAAGTACATTAAACCCTTTTGAAAAAAATAACAGCAATTTGATTTTAAAAAATAGACCTCTAAATTTAGATTTTATGCCATGAAAAAATAAGGGGGTGGATAAAAACCCAAAAGAACAAGCCTGCTGTTTCATTGAAAAAATCCTTATGGGCATGGAAATGATAGTCAAAATGGCAAAAAAAACATAAAAATCTAGGAAAAGATAAATGCCATAAAAAATGAAAACAAACATGCAAACAATCCAAGGAAAAGAAAGAAAAAACAAAGGGATACAATGTACATAGATGTGAGAGGAAAATTGACTTGGTTGGTTGGACTCTTGAACCCTTGCTCCATAAAAATCCTTTATGGTGTTGGAAAATGATGTTTGGATGCCTCCACAATGGTTGTTGGTCTCCTGTCGCCCTTCTCCCTCCTCCAACAAGAAAATGAAAGTGAAATGAAAAAAATAGAAACTATTCCCCGTTTTAAGTTGCGGACCCCTCTAAGCCCATGATTTTTTCCATTGTGGTATAAAAAATTGGAAAAAAATTGCACCATATTCAATTTTTAAAACATCGTAATTTTCCATGCTGCGCCTTCAAGAAAAAAACACGATTTTTTTTTCTTTTTTCTGAAAAATCGTCGATGTTTACTTCACTTGCGTTGAGAAACCACAGTGATAAAGAGATGAAATGCTATAGAGAACCGATTTATTCAAATATGGATCAAGGATAATAGGGTAATCTTTGTTGAGAATTCGTGCCATGTGTTTGAAGTAATGTCTAAACAAAATTTTGAATAATTCCTAAATAGTTTCTGAAATTAATGAAGATTGCAATTTTTCCTAAAGAAATTTCTCTGTGCACAACCCACAAAGAGATTTATAAAAAAAACCATCACATTTATGGAAGATTTCAATTTGCTTCTACTTCCATTTGGATAACATCGATTAGAAACAGACAAAAAAAAAATTTAGTGAAGTAATTTCATTCCTCTTCTCTTTTGTTTATACCCACAATGGATTGTTGGGTATTTTCTTTAGGCAGATTTTCCGTTGAGGCTAATTTTTTTAAATATATATGAACAAGAAAATTTTTAGTATGCCCATATATTTGTCCTTGTATATTATATAACATAAGAATAATGATGCCAACAATTTCATCTCCTCCAAATGGAAAATGCACACCCAACAGCTCAATCTCCCGCATGCAGTAGCAAGAGAACAAATCCAGAAGTGCTCAACAATGTAAAATATTGTGAGTTAGTACCCAGTAAGGTATACATATATCCAATGCCCATTGTCAACTATTCAACAGTGCCCAACAGATGTATATTCTGAGTATACTATTGTAATATCCCAAACTGATATTTTCTCCCTTTACACTGATGTGGTTGAGGTATTTGTTTATTGCTTCAAAGTTTTTGTTGTTTATAACTTATAAAATTAATTTGCATGTAATGGAAAGATAGTGCAAAAACCCCAGATATGATAAAACTCATATTTATATTGAAACAAGCTTCAATGAGGTTGTAAGAACATACCAACAATCATAGCTTGGATTGTTGATCAATATAGAAGAGACATGCATGCCACACATCTAGTATCGCTCCAAAACACAAGGGTCTTGTTATCACTCAAGTGTAGATACCCACTAAAGGAATCCTATTCGGGACGATAGAGGTGAGGTAGCTAACCAATTGACACCGCAAGGGCCTCGTCCACTACAGAAGGGGTAGTTTTCACGCCGGATGGGCTCTTGTCACTTTAGATCAATCCATAGAATGACTAAGGGGGAGACCCTACTAGCATATGAGGGATAGTAAACCTACTCAAAGTGATCCAGGGGATATACAACGGATACAAGAGATAATCTATGAGTAAATGGATCTAGATCTAGAAAGATAAATGTGTTAGGTGAGGTTAAGGCCAAGTTGGAGAGGCTTAAGGAAAGAGAAAATTACCCAAGTTGAAATGAAATATACCACAAGTTTATTAAGATAGTAGATATAGATAGATATAATTCAAATGAGGAATATTCAAATTATATCCACCTAGGGTTTATGCAAATCATGACAAAGTGGACCCAAAAGAGCAGATCAGGATGTCTGGTGACTAGATATAGATGCTTGGTGAATATATCCGAATATTTTAGGCGGGTTCAAGCTTACCCAACTGATAGATCTAAAAAACAAACCAAAAACCCAAGGAGGGTGTCCCACCTAGGAGTGACTAGGGATAGATCCAAGGATAAATGGAATCAGATTGAATTGAAACTTTAGATATAGTGTTTTTATATTTATTCCTAAGTGGGTTTTTATGGTCATAGTCAAATAAACACCCGATCTATTAGATCTAAGAAATGAGGGTTTGTGTCACATACCCCAAATTGCAAAAACATTTTATGTTTTAGGAGACATTATGTTTTAATTTTATTATAAAGTTTGTAATTAATGACCAAGTGGGGTCAAGGATAATTGCATTTAATTACTGAATATTTTATTATTAAATAAATACAAGATGAGACAACAACTTAAGGAGGTTGTTAAATGAGTGTTTTACTGGCCACTTGGTGGAATAGGTTGGGTTGAGAGAAGATTGGCACTTGGCAGCATCCTCAAACTACTTCTAGCTGTTGCAGGAGGAAACTTCCCTATTTTGTGGTCATGTTCCCCAAGAAAGTGGAACAAGAGCAGGTGGCTCATTAAGTGAAAACTGACCCAAAAGACCTAGGAATGCTGATAAAACTTCCCATTGAATTCAACTAAGGATGCTCATTATTTACTTGTGAAATTTCTGAGTGAAATTAGTGCACAAGAAATTCGATGGAGGGGACAAGAAGAAGTTGTGGAGTGAAAAGTGTTGAAGTTTTGAACTAGTACAATTGATTTGAGCTGGGTTCTTACTGCTACAGGCAGAAATATTACTGTTGATTACTCTATAGAGTTGCAGAGGTTTCTAAACCAGTTCTTTCACCCAGTGCTTTCAACCAAGTGGACCAGTAGACAGGCTCAGGGGTCTTAAGATTTGCAGTTCAGCTATATTTAGGAGTTCGTTGGGAGGAACAGGTTCCTTAAGTTGTTGTCTCCTTTGCTACATTGCCAGGTTCTACATGTTTCTTTCTAATTTCTCTATGCAAGCTTAGGAACAAGAAGGATGAATTTAGGGAATAATATATTTATGTGTCTACTTCATCTGTTATTAAAATTACTTGGAGGAAATATTTTACTGTTTAAAGATAGATGAATTCTGGATTAGAATGAATGATTAGGGTAATTTCAAATTTACTGATGGATAAAATACCTAACTGTATTTTTCCACACCTTCAAGAAGGTATTACTCTAGTACAGTAGGTGAGATTAAAATTTTGATGGTCAAACTAAATCAAGAATGTAGGATTTAACACATATTTCAAGAAATCTAGAAAAATTTTATTACAAGGACTTCTATGACATTGAATTTTTTTGTAAACATTTTATTTATTTCATGTAATTTGTAAAAATTATGCATTAAAGAAATATTCCATTAAAATTGGAAAAACTAATCCTAGAAAGAATGTTTTTATTGATCACAAATTTTATTTACTCCAAGTGTTCTTAATATACAATCATAAAAAATGAAATGTTGTATCATTTATAACTAGTTTGGTATGGCATAAATTAGGAGTATATGAAAATCTGTAATTTGTTGAATCGTGAGAAAAAATATTCATGAAGATATAAAATGTAGGATTAATGAAGTTAAGTTGCACACATAATTGCATGTTTTATTACAAGAAGATCTCTATCTATATTTGAAGTGAACAAAGTATCATATTAAATATTTTTATTGTTAAATAACATATTATAATATAGCATGATTGGAAGGAAATCACAATATTAAATTAAAATAAAATAAATTATAAGAAATGTATTGATGTCGAACCAAATAATAACTATAAATTCGTCAAAATTGGGATAGTTGTTAGGTACAACATTATACATACACAATGAAAGTGGGAAGAAATCGAATTAAGAAATCATGGCCGAGAATTACTTTCACCAAAAGGCAAAGAAAATGATAAGATTTTTAAATGTCGAAGAAATAGATGTTGAAACATATTTTTCAAATCTTTTAGTTGAACTTTA
>LPNX010465638.1:938-50966 GCA_001517045.1 Pseudotsuga menziesii | reverse complement strand
TGTTCAACCTAGACTATTCCTTCTACACAATCAGACTAAACCTTAAGTATTTAATGCACAGTGACTATGTTAGATTTATCTCAATGCATGTATCTCAATAGTGATATTCATAATTGAGAAGACAAAAATCACAATATTTCTTGAAAAGGAGAGCTCAGTAGCAGGGTGCTATAGTGTCAATCTCTATGGAGAGCTTAGTATTTCACTAATAACCCAACCTTGCTTTAACTTTGACCTCATGTGAGCCTATACATGAGCCTGTGGTACCTGAGTAGCATACCGCAAGTAATCTCAGAGCTCTCTTCTCCTAGCTCCGACCAAAGTAATCTCACAGATCGAAGGATTGGTTAGATCCTTTCTCTGGCAAAGTGGCAATGCTGGGGGAGGAAAAAAAATTTCACTGGTCAGCTAGAAAATAATTAAATTACCCAGGCCAAAGGGCGGTCTTTACATCATAGATCTTAGAAACCAAAACTTGGATATGGGAGCCAAGCTGCTCTGGAACTTGATCGCCCCCAAGCCCTCTTGGTGAAGTCAGGTGTTGAAATCCAAATACTTCAGTGGATTGAGGCTTAGATGCCTTGATGGCGCCCATGTGAATCAGAAAGGTTCTTCAATTTACAATATCTATCTCGAAGCATTGCCACAGTTCAAAGACGAATTGTATTGGGTCCCTGGCAATGGGAAATCGATTAATCTCTGGCATGACAAAATTCTAGGGAAGACCCCTCCCCAAATTCCACGTCTGCAGGAGAGATTGGCCGCGCTGGGGATGAACATGTCATGGGGCATATCCATTTGGGAGTCTGCATTGCCTAATCGATGGGCTAGCTGGAATATGCTGGACTTTCCTCCTAATCTAGATGCTAAGAAATTGCAACTTACCAACCATCTGGCTGGGCTGGCACCGATAGCCAAAACCAAGAGGGATCGCCATGGCTGGGGGAGGCATACTGGCAGTTATTCAACGTCAGAGGGGTATCAAAGATACGCTGCGAATTATAATGTGCCTGTAAACCCACGCGTATGGAATAATCTCTGGAACTGCAGCACTCTACCAAAAATCGATATGTTCACTTGGTCGCTGATGCATGAGAGAGTTCTCACCGGCGAGAACTTGGAGAAAAGAGGAATTGATGGCCCCTTTCGATGCCCATTATGTACTGAAGCTAGAGGGCGGTCTTTACATAAGAGATCTTAGAAACCAAAACTTGGCTATGGGAGCCAAGCTGCTCTGGAACTTGATTGCCCCCAAGCCCTCTTGGTGAAGTCAGGTGTTGAAAGCCAAATACTTCAGTGGATTGAGGCTTAGATGCCTTGATGGCTCCCATGTGAATCAGAAAGGTTCTTCAATTTACAAGATCTATCTCAAAGCATTGCCACAGTTCAAAGACGAATTGTATTGGGTCCCTGGCAATGGGAAATCAATTAATCTCTGGCATGACAAAATTCTAGGGAAGACCCCTCCCCAAACTCCACGTCTGCAGGAGACATTGGCCGCGCTGGGGATGAACACGCTATGGGACATATCCATTTGGGAGACTACATTGCCTAATCGATGGGCTAGCTGGAATATGCTGGACTATCCTCTTGATCTAAACGCTGAGAAATTGCAACTTACCAACCATCTGGCTGGGATGGCACCAGTAGCCAAAACCAAGAGGGATCGTCGCGGCTGGGGGAGGCATACTGGTAGTTATTCAACGTCAGAGGGGTATCAAAGATACCCTGTGAATTATAATGTGCCTGTAAACCCACGTGTATGGAATAATCTCTGGAACTGCAGCACTCTACCAAAAATCGATATGTTCACTTGGTCGCTGATGCATGAAAGAGTGCTCACCGGCGAGAACTTGGAGAAAAGAGGAATTGATGGCCCTTTTCGATGCCCATTATGTACTGAAGCCTCAGAAAATATCAGACACTTATTTCTAAAGTGCCCCTATACTATTTCGGTTTGGGACGATGTGTTGAAGCTGTTGGGAGGTGGAGTACATTTGCCAGATACAATTGAGGCCTATTTTACTAGTTGGGAAACTTTGTATCAAGGTGAGCTGAACCACAAAAATGGAGTTAGAGCCTGCTGGCTGAAACTCCCCAAGTTAATTTGCTGGTGCATATGGAATGAAAGAAATTACAGAATCTTTCAGGAGAAGGCTCAACCAGTATGGAAGATAGCTATCAAGGTTAATGCCCTACTCAGTGAGATTGTCAGTATCTATAAGATCCCAATTAATAAAGGAAACCTGATCAAAAAGGAAGGAAACTGGATGCAAAGCCTTAATATCATGGCTGTAAATAATGCAGCTGCAATAAAGCTGGAAGAATGGGATCTCAGGATGGATAGCTGCAATAAAGCTGGAATAATTGTTTTTTATGGTATACTTTATATACTTGATACCAGTCCATTTATAAACTCCCAAAAAACAGCCCAAAAACTCAAAAATATTTATATTAAAAAAGAAATGTAATAACTAAAGACACTTATAAATATGAACTAAGTCATCAAATTTTCAAGAAAATAATTATTATTTTTACTCATTGGACATACCTGGGATTCATATCAATATTCAAATCTTGCTGCTATGGCAAGGATTTCTTCAGGAAACAATCAAGAAGATGAACTTTCTAGCAAAGTGCTTGCACACTAACGTTCATGATCACCAAAATAGTTGTCATCTTGTCCCTATTCCACATCATTCAGATCTAATCTCCTGCAGGTGCATAACCTGCTACTTTCATCTGCTGAGACAACATTTTCAACTTTTCATAGATCTGTTGCATTTGTGGGTGTGATATATCTCCTACAAAAAAAGCATGCACCTGTTTATTTACCTCAATCCAACTACATCCAGGTTCCTTTCTTACCCCTCCATCTTTCATCATTTTCCTTACTTTTTCGATGCCATCCCACTGTCCTGCTGCAGCATAGATGTTTGATAGAGCCACATAAGGTGTGGCTTTTTGGATATCCAATTCAATGAGGCATTCTGCAACAAATTCCCCTAGCTTTATATTCTTATGGATTCTACATGCAGCGATGAAAGAACTCCACACAATATAATCAGGTTTTATTGGCATTCTATTGATAAAGTTGTGTGCCTTATCCAGGTGCCCAGCTCGGCCGAAAGGGTCAACCATGCAAGCATAGTGCTCCATTGTGGGTGTAATCTGATGATAGTGACTCATGCAATTAAAGTATTGCAGTCCACTAGGCCTGAATGGCAGCACGCAGACAGAACTACGACAAAGGTAACATGATTCGGTGATATTCCACAGTGCTACATTTGTTCAAAGAGCCTTAGGGCTTCCTTACCAAATCCATGCACACCATAGCTTGCAATCTTTGTGATCCATGTTGTCAAACAAATCCACTCTTGATTACTTCTCATGGATCTCCAAGCCCTGTTCCAATGCTACCAGATTAGCACATGCTGCAATAACACTAGCAAGAGTCATTGAGTTTGGCTTCATGTCATGCCTTTGCATTTCTCGGAAAATTTTCAGGCCCTCTTCATTTCAGCCATTATGTACATATCCTGCAATCATTGCATTACACAATTCCACATTTCATAGTGGAATTTTTTTAAAGAGCTTCAGAGCCTCATCAACACGCCCATCCTGTGCATATCTTGTAATCATTGCAGTCCAAGAGACTAGATTCCTCTCAGGCATCTTCTCAAATAGTTTGTAATCTTGATCAACACGCCCATTCTGAGCATAACCCGAAATCAATGATGTCCAAGAGATGGTATGGACATTCTAGTGTGTTTCAAATCAATTCAATTACATGTTTCTATATGAATCGATGAATATTTATGTGAGGATTAGCAGTTAAATTACTATAAGTATCCAAGAGATGGTATAGTTGAAAGAGTGTGGTATGCAGGTATTGCATGGGTAACCTCTATCATGCACATCCTGTAATATATATTTGTTGGAACTTTAAAATGATGTTCCATGTTATCTTCACTCTCATGTTTGTGAATGTGTGCATATACTATTTTAAACCAACAAGATTCAAGTTTTGCACATCCAGTTTCACTTTAGGTGTTATTTACAAAAGTTCCATGGCATTATCTTTTCTCCAGAATTGTGTATAATGTTGTATTCTAGCACCTTTGGTTGGATGTGTGCATTCATTTATAATGAAATTGTAGTTAGAGATGCATGTTAGATCCCCTTGCTGCTACAACGATTGCTTAAGGGAAATTTTGCTCTTTGATCTAGTTGGGGACAATAAGAAGTGTTGTAACTGTATCCTTGATCCAGTTGATGCCAGCATGTATGTTTTGGCTATAAGTATGAGCTCCACCTATGCAAAAGTCTAAAATTGTCAAATTCCTCACCTTGAGTTGGTCAAGGCTAGCTAAGCCATACTATGTTGCATATAATACTCAAGTTGATCTGACCATGGTAAGAAAGGAATTTTTTCTTGCAGGTTTGCATATTACTTCTCACCTTGAGTTAGTCAGGTTTTTGCAAAAACAGAAGAAAAAAAACATTGCTATTTTTGCAAATCAATCCCACCTACATTAAATTATGTATGCTGGTTTTTAGAAAAAATACCTCTGTTTGTTTAGGCTAAATTGTACACACCCTGCAATCATCGCAGTCCAACATACCACATTTCACTCGAGAATTTCATTAAAGAGCTTCACGGCCTTGTCGAAAATCCCATTCTTCACATATCCTGCAATCATGGCAGTCCATGGCACCACATTCCTTTTAGGCATCTTCTGAAAGAGCTTAATAGCCTCATCGAAATACCCATTTTGGGCTTACCCAGTAAACATACTATTCCATGAAACCAAATTTCATTCAGTAATTTTGTCAAACATTTTGCATGCAACTTCTACAAAACCACATTTTGCAACACATGTCTACAAAACCATTTCCCAGAAAAAAATTGGATTGTACTTCACTTATTATTATTTCATGATGAAATTCCTTACCGTATTTAAAATCCAACAAACTTGGACAGGCCAGGAGAATGCTGGAAAAGGTGAAGGAAATTGACTGGATGCCCACTCTCCGCGTTCGATCAAACGGTGATAGCACTTCCTCATGCAGCCCACACCTGCAATAAGCTGCGATCATGACAGTCCATAACACAATGTTTCACTTTAGCATTTGACCAAAAACCATGTGAACATCGGCCAAAACTCCGCACTTGGCTCATACTAGAAAAACCTTGTTCACTAAAAATTCCTATGTATTTAAAAGCCAACAAACTTGGACAGGTCGGGAGAATGCTGGCGAAGGTGAAGGAAATTTTCTGGATTCCCACTCTCCGTGTTCGATCAAACGGTGATATAAATTCCTCATGAAGCCCATTCCTGCAATAAGTTGTGATCATGACAGTCCATAAGACAATGTTTCACTTTAGCATTCGACCAAAAACCATGTGAGCATCGGCCAAAACTCTGCACTTGGCTCATACTAGCAAAACCTTGTTCACTAAAAATTTGTCACTGGATTCATATCCTATGTGAATTATGTGGGAATGAACTTGTTTTCCTTCGAGGTAGAGCTTTGTTGTTTACATAGTCCTGCGATAAGATTGCATGAACAGAAGAATCTAGGAGAATTCCTCGGTTTCGCACGATATGCAGAGTGGTTTCGCACGAGATGCAGAGTGTTGAGTGCATCTTTCAAATGGTTCCTAACACTAAATTTTCTATAGTCTCGATGCATATCGACAAAGGACAAGCATTCAGTTGCATATCGCATTTCAAGAGAGGCTTTCATCACTCCCCTTGGTTGTTTTCCTGTAAATGGGCCCCATTGGGGAGAGGCTAAGCGACTTCCATCGGTTTCACATAGCCAACCAGACCAGGTCCCAACCATAATCTTCATGATCATAATCATAAATATTCATAATCATCATGTGGAGAAAAAATGGAAATCTCTAATGTAATTTGTTTTCCAAGGCTAGGTTCGGCCTAGGTAAACCCTAATGACCCAATGTTGGATTGAAAACCATATTACCCATGAAGCTATGCAAATCCTATGTATTATTTATGTCAACACATTTCCAATGGCCTTAATCATTTCAAGATCCATTGTGAGGAAATGATGCATAAAGATAATGGATCTCGATATGAAAGGAACATTTCGAGAGCTTAGCATAAATATAAGTACTCTTTTGGAGTTTATGAATAGATTAATATATAATTAAGGAATAGTTGAACAAAAGTTTCTAAGTACTTATGAAATAAGGAATAACTGAACGAACTTGTCTAGGTATTTATGAAATTTACTATTTATGAGATTCATTATTTATGAGATTCATTAATACTATAGGCATATTAGTCAACCTGAAAGGAACCACCACAAGTCCGCAATTCTTAAATCAAAATGTAAAAGCAGTTTTCATGATATTTGCATCCTTTATTTATAGATTATCATACCCCAATCATAGATCAATACTAAAAAACATTGTGGCCCCTTTAATATAACAAAAAAAATCATAGCTATAAGGAAATGGATATTGATTATATATGGTGGCCTTAATATTCAACTCTATGTAATCTATACAAAACATCTAGGATCCATCCTTCTTCCTCACAAAAGATAATCGGTGTTCCCCAAGGTGACATGCTAGGTTGGATTAGCTCTAAATCCAAAAACTTGTTCATATGCATCTGCAACTAATGAAATTCAAGCATGGGCATAAGGGAACTTATATATGGTCTTTGGTTCAACAAATAACACCAAATAATAATTGGGAGGAAGTCCATGCAACTCTTCAAGAAAAATATTTGGAAATTATGACAAGATGGGATATTGAGTCAAAACTATGCCACCACAATATGTATCTAGTAGCCCTTCTTGGGACTTCTTTTCAACTACAATAATGATACAAATTGGAAGGATACAACCATGTTTGTCCCTCTCAAGACCTTTTCCTTCCCTTCATCATCTAAGAAATGAAGTAACTTTCTTATGTAATCTAGCAGAATTGAATGCACCTCCAACCAATCCATGCCTATGATTAGATCATAATATCCCATTGTTTTCTAACATTGGGCTATGTGAGTCACATGCACTCCAATATACAAATCCATCAATCTAAACCCCTACTTGACTCCTGAGGTCATCTCAATGATGTTAAAATCATATTTCCTAATAGCCACCAAGCCACATCTATACAATGCATTTGGTAAAATAAATCTCTGAGATGTGGTTCTTGGATCAATTAAAATAGAAAGAGTAATATCCTTTATTTTACTTGTGATCTCCAAGCATGTTAACTAGTGCACATGGTTGTTCATTTCTATATGGGTTTGGTGATCTCTCCCAACATCTCCCACCATGGTGTAATTCTTAATAAATATAGCTCTAGTGATATCCCTTTGTAAAATTTCTCAAAATGGGTCGTTCCACATGTCCAACAACCTCCTTTTAAATATGTTCAATGTGTTCTCGGTTGGGAAAGATTAGTTCAAGCACTACTCTACTGAGTATGTTGAGGGAAATAATTGTTACGGAGGAAATATATTACAGAAAACCGAGGACACTCTTCTTTGGATGCACAATAAGGTCTCAATCTCTATCTCTTCCATCTTGTCCTATGATCTCATTGTATCATCATTGTTGCCTCCCTCTCTGGTATCATCATTGTATCATAATGAACGTGTTATGCATAAATTTTGGTTTGGATTAATTACTAAAAAATACACGTATCCTTTGATATTGCTTAGATGATACCTTTCCATGCACTACCTCCTCCATTGCCTTGTTTACTAAGAGGATATGAAGATAACGTAGCCACTCCATTACCTTGTTTGCTGAGAGGAGTTGAAGATAATGTAACTATTGGAGAGGTAATTTTAATCATTCTACAATCCTTCCAAAGTACGATATATTCTTTAGCTAGTTCTTTGCATAGTGAAGGAGAGGCCACTTCAACTTAGAGCGAGAGATTCACAATCCTTCCTCAAGATTACCATCATTGGAGTTATAAAAGGTGAAGTTGACAAAATTTTAGAATTCCATGAAAGGAGAGCTAGATGAAGAATCATTGAAGAGAATGGTAATTTTCTCCTCACTTAGGGATTACTCTAGTAATAAGAAAACATGATAGGCCATATTTCAACTTATGGAGCTTGAACTTAGTCTTGAGACATCCATGATCACATGGGAGTTGTCCAAGGAACATTTCTGGTAGAGGTAACTTTCTAAGGATTTTTTTTAGTCTCGTTTGAATGATATCAATGTGTTGTATCAATCCAATTAGATGGTGGCAGAGTACGAGGCCCAATTTAGAGAGATGCCAAGGCATGCTCCTCATTTAAATACATAGAAACTAAATGTGAACACATTTTTTACAAATTGAATATGACCATCAAGGGAAGTGTTGCTAGAGGAACACATCAAAGTCATTTGCTATGAGGAAGTTCCAAACCATACTTTTAATGGCATAAAGAGGAACCAGGAGGAAACGGTATGGGGGTTATAAACGGTATGGGGGTTATAAAGAACCAACCAAGGTGTAATTAACCACCATTCATACTTATCATACAATGTAACAATTATTTCCCTAAACATACTCAGTAGAGTAGTGCTTGAACTAATCTTTCCCAACTGAGAACACATTGAACATATTTAAAATGAGGTTGTTGGACATGTGGAGCGACCCATTTTGAGAAATTTTACAAAGGGAGATCACTAGAGCTATATTTATTAAGAATTACACCACGATGGGAGATGTTGGGAGAGATCACCAAACCCATATAGAAATGAACAACCATGTGCACTAGTTAACATGCTTGGAGATCACAAGTAAAAGAAAGGATGTTACTCTTTCGATTTTAATTGATCCAAGAACCACATCTGAGAGATTTATTTTACCAAATGAATTGTATAGATGTGGCTTGGTGGCTATTAGGAAATATGATTTTAACATCATTGAGATGACCTCAGGATTCAAGTAGTGGTTTAGATTGATGGATTTGTATATTGGAGTGCATGTGACTCACATAGCCCAATGATAGAAAACAATGGGATATTATGATCTAATCATAGGCATGGATTGGTTGTAGGTGCATTCAATTCTGCTAGATTACATAAGAAAGTTACTTCATTTCTTAGATGATGAAGGGAAGGAAAAGGTCTTGAGAGGGACAAACATGGTTGTATCCTTGCAATTTGTATCATTATTGTAGTTGAAAATAAGTCCCAAGAAGGGCTACTAGATACATATTGTGGTGGCATATTTTTGATTCAATATCCCATCTTGTCATAATTTCCAAATGTTTTTCTTGAAGAGTTGCATGGACTTCCTCCCAATTGTGATTTGGTGTTATTTGTTGAACCAAAGACCATATATAAGTTCCCTTATGCCCATGCTTGAATTTCATTAGTTGTAGATGCATATGAACAATTTTTTCGATTTAGAGCTAATCCAACCTAGCATGTCACCTTGGGGAACACCGATTATCTTTGTGAGGAAGAAGGATGGATCCTAGATGTTGTGTATAGACTACATAGAGTTGAATATTAAGGCCACCATATATAATCAATATCCATTTCCTTATAGCTATGATTTTTTTATTATATTAAAGGGGCCACAATGTTTTTTAGGATTGATCTATGATTGGGGTATGATAATCTATAAATAAAGGATGCAAATATCATGAAAACTGCATTTACATTTTGATTTAAGAATGGCGGGTTTGTGGTGGTTCCTTTCAAGTTGACTAATGTGCCTATAGTATTAATGAATCTCATAAATGGTAAATTTCATAAATACCTAGAAAAGTTCGTTCAGTTATTCCTTATTTCATAAGTACCTAAAAACTTTTGTTCAACTATTCGTTAATTATATATTAATCTATTCATAAACTCGAAAAGAGTACATATATTTATGCTAAACTCTCAAAATGTTCCTTCTTTCATATCGAGACCCATTATCTTTGCGCACATCATTTCCATGAATGCTGTCACAATGGATCTTGAAATGATTAAGGCCATTGGAAATGGGTGGACATAAATAATACATAGGATTTGCATAGTTTCATGGGTAATATGGTTTTCAATGCAACATTGGGTCATTAGGGTTTACCTAGGCCGAACCTAGACTTGGAAAACAAATTACATTGGTGATTTCCAATTTTTCTCCAAATGATGATTATGAATATTTATGATCATGATCATGAAGATTATGGTTGGGACCTAGTCTAGTCGGCTATGTGAAACTGATGGAAGTCGCTTAGCCTCTCCCCAATGGGGCCCATTTACAAGAAAACAACCAAGGGGAGTGATGAAAGCCTCTCTTGAAATGTGATATGCAATTAAATGCTTGTCCTCTGTCGATATGCATCGAGACTATAGAAAATTTAGTGTGAGAAACCATTTGAAAGATGCACTCAACACTCTGCATCTCGTGCGAAACCGAGGAATTCTCCTCGATTCTTCTATTCATGCAATCTTATCATAGGCCTGTGTAAACAACAAATCTCTACCTCGAAGGAAAACAAGTTCATTCCCACATAATTCACATAGGATATGAATCCGGTGACACATTTTTAGTGAACAAGGTTTTGCTAGTATGAGCCAAGTGCGGAGTTTTGGCCGATGTTCACATGGTTATTGGTCGAATGCTAAAGTGAAACATTGTCTTATGGATTGTCATGATCGCAGCTTATTGTATGCGTGGGCTGCATGAGGAAGTGTTAACACCGTTTGATCGAACACGGGGAGTGGGCATCCATCTAATTTCCTTCACCTTCGCCAGCATTCTCCCGGCCTGTCCAAGTTTGTTGGCTTTTAAATACAGTAACGAATTTTTAGTGAACAAGGTTTTGCTAGTATGAGCCAAGTGTGGAGTTTTGGCCGATGTTCACATGGTTTTTGGTTGAATGCTAAAGTGAAACATTGTCTTATGGACTGTGATGATTGCAGCTTATTGCAAGCGTGGGCTGCATGAGGAAGTGCTATCACCGTTTGATCGAACACGGAGAGTGGGCATCCAGCCAATTTCCTTCACCTTCGCCAGTATTCTCCCAACCTGTCCAAGTTTGTTGGATTTTAAATACGGCAAGGAATTTCATCATGAAATAATAAGAAGTGAAGTACAATCCAATTTCTTTATGGAAATGCTTTTGTAGACATGTATTGCAAAATGTGATTTTGTAGAAGTTGCATGCAAAATGTTTGACAAAATGACTAAATGAAATTTGGTTTCATGGAATAGTATGTTTACTGGGTAAGCCCAAAATGGGTATTTCGTTGAGGCTATTGAGCTCTTTCAGAAGATGCCTGAAAGGAATGTGGTGCCGTGGACTGCCATGATTGAAAGGAATGTGGTGCCGTGGACTGCCATGATTGCAGGATATGCGAAGAATGGGATTTTCGACAAGGCCGTGAAGCTCTTTAATGAAATTCTTGAGTGAAATGTGGTATGTTGGACTGCAATGATTGCAGGGTGTGGACAATTTAGCCTAAACAAACAGAGGTATTTTTTCTAAAAACCAGCATACATAATTTAATGTAGGTGAGATTGATTTGCAAAAATAGCAATGTTTTTTTTTTTTCTGTTTTTGCAAAAACCTGACTAACTCAAGGTGAGAAGAAACATGCAAACCTGCAACAAAAAATTCCTTTCTCACCATGGTCAAATCAAGGTGAGTATTATATGCAACATAGTATGGCTTAGCTAGCCTTGACCAACTCAAGGTGAGGAATTTGAAAATTTTAGACTTTTGCATAGGTGGAGCTTATACTTATAGCCAAAAAAGATGTGTTGGCATCAACTGGATCAAGGATACATTTACAACAGTCCTTATTGTCCCCAACTAGATCAAAGAGAAAAATTTCCCTTAAGAAATCGTTGTAGCAGCAAGGGGATCTAACATGCATCTCTAACTACAATTTCATTATAAATGAATGTACACATCCAACCAAAAGTGCTAGAATACAACATTATACACAATTTTGGAGAAAAGATAATGCCATGGAACTTTTGTAAATAACACCTAAAGTGAAACTGGATGTGCAAAACTTGAATCTTGTTGGTTTAAAAGAGTATATGCACACATTCACAAACATGAGAGTGAAGATAACATGGAACACCATTTTAAAGTTCCAACAAATATATATTACAGGATGTGCATGATAGAGGGTACCCATGCAATACTTGCATACCATACTCTTTCAACTATACCATCTCTTGGATATTGATAGTAGTTTAACTGGCTATCCTCACATAAATATTCATTGATTCATACAGAAACATGTAATTGAATTGATTTGAAACACACTAGAATGTCCCATTTAGCAAAATTTCTAGTGTAATATGGAAATTCAAAACTGTCCTTTGGCAATAGTAGTTCAAAATCCAACATGCATCTATCTTTTTCAAAACGGGCTTGCTAGTATAGATTCTGACATACTACCTTAGTAAAAAGAAAACTTTGTAGTAAATGTTCTAATAAAGAAAAGCTAGCTTCAATAAAGAATCCTTTGTATTTTGATGCCATAGTGGCACCATTAGACTATGAAGATCCTTCCTAAGAGGATTCATTTTCATCTTCCTCATTTTCTTCTATCTCTAGTGTTGGGTGGGATGCTGGTGGGTAAATGACGTTTTCTATCTTCTTCTGCATTCTATAAGTGGTAGGTATCCCAAAAAAAAGGTCATTGGCATTACTGCTTTGGACATTGAAGGTGTACATTGTTCTTGAGATTCCACTGCATAATCCACTTCACAATTGCTCTCATTTTCCTGTAGTTCAATAGGTTCACAAATTCAACACATATTGGTGGGAACTTAGAACTGAAGGACACATATGGTTCTAATGTAATTGGACCTTTTGCTGACAAAGATCAAATTCCTGGAAATGATGTTGCTTTGCGTGATGGTGAAAAATGGATGTTTGGAGACCATGAAATGCATGTGCTAGAGACCCCTGGGCATACGAAAGGTCATGGAAATGAACTAAAATTGAAAGATGAGTTTTCTTTCACATTCATTTTATGGGTGCAAAGAAGTGGTGGGAGAATCATTTCCCTTGTATTGTGGATTGGGTGGGTGGCCCACTAATATATATTGGATCTTTCATTTTGTTCCAGCCCCATATCTAGTTTGAATGTTTAATAGAATCGTCAATGCTAAATGGAAGATTCATCAATCAATATTTTGGAAATAAATGTTGTTGGGTTTTCTTAATTAATAACTGGCTGGGTCAATGGCTGAATAATATGAGGATAATGGTACAATTGGAAATGTGAAATCACTAGCAAAGACTACGAAGAGAGCAACAAACCATGTCCTAACAGGAAGAATATTATATAACAATCTTCATGGTTGGAACAACATGAAAAAATGGATTCAAGCTGTATCTTTAGGGAATGAATGGGTTTTGTTTTTATCTCTTAATTTGCTTTTTTTTTTTGTTATTCCTTATAGCATATAACTAATTAAAAGACAAGTTCAACTTAGATATGCTAGTATCATTTTTAAAAAGACCCGCATACAAAAACATGGGCTTCTCAATTGTAAGCTTGTGCCAATATGAGATCCATGCTCGTATATTGAGAGCTCAAGTCAAACAAAATATGTGTAGAAACCAATCTCATGAACATGTGTTCCAAGTAAGGGATCTTGGAATATACACGAAGGGTTTTTGATAAATCCATTAGTAAAAATAGAGTTATGTGGAATACCATGGTTGTGGCTTATTTTAGGCATCCATCTAGACAATTTCACCCTTCCCTATGTTTTTCAGGCATGCGCAGGCTCATCGGGTCTGCAACAGCGTAAGCATATTCCTCTGTGATGGTGAAAAATGGATGTTTGGAGACCATGAAATGCATGTGCTAGAGACCCCTGGGCATACGAAAGGTCATGGAAATGAACTAAAATTGAAAGATGAGTTTTCTTTCACATTAATTTTATGGGTGCAAAGAAGTGGTGGGAGAATCATTTCCCTTGTATTGTGGATTGGGTGGGTGGCCCACTAATATATATTGGATCTTTCATTTTGTTCCAGCCCCATATCTAGTTTGAATGTTTAATAGAATCGTCAATGCTAAATGGAATCATCAATCAATATTTTGGAAATAAATGTTGTTGGGTCTTCTTAATTAATAACTGGCTGGGTTAATGGCTGAATAATATGAGGATAATGGTACAATTAGAAATGTGAAATCACTAGCAAAGACTACGAAGAGAGCAACAAACTATGTCCTAACAGGAAGAATATTATATAACAATCTTCTTGGTTGGAACAACATGAAAAAATGGATTCAAGTTGTATCTTTAGGGAATGAATGGGTTTTGTTTTTATCTCTTAATTTGCTTTTTTTTTTTGGTTATTCCTTATAGCATATAACTAATTAAAAGACAAGTTCAACTTAGATATGCTAGTATCATTTTTAAAAAGACCCGCATACAAAAACATGGGCTTCTCAATTGTAAGCTTGTGCCAATATGAGATCCATGCTTGTATATTGAGAGCTCGAGTCAAACAAAATGTGTGTAGAAACCAATCTCATGAACATGTGTTCCAAGTAAGGGATCTTGGAATATAAACGACGGGTTTTTTATAAATCCATTAGTAAAAATAGAGTTATGTGGAATACCATGGTTGTGGCTTATTTTAGGCATCCATCTAGACAATTTCACCCTTCCCTATGTTTTTCAGGCATGCGCAAGCTCATCGGGTCTGCAACAGGGTAAGCAGATTCCTCCCTGCATAATCACATTCACAAGAGGGATTCAGAAAGATGTTTTTGTGATCCGTTCTCTTATTGACATGTATGCCAAATTTATGGGGTAAGTTCAGGTTTTCAATAGTAACCCGACGTTCTAAATTTATGGGGTAAGTTCAAGTTTTCAATAGTAACCCGACATGCATGTTCCAAAGTTAAAAGTTCAGCGACAAGTATGTGTCACACAATCATTACTATGTGAATTTTTAATGTCTTCAATAGCATTCGGTGGGAGTATGCAATTTCTTAGTGTTCACTTGTTTGAATTTAGTGTAAGTTGTAAAAAGTAAAAGAGTTTTCAGTCAAAAGTATGCCAGAGAAACCTAAATAAACTCCTCATATTTTTTTATCACAAAACCACCATGTTTTTAAGGCTACTTTGATTCCCCCTCCCTTCAATAAACTTTCCAATGTAGGGACAAAATCAGGGCATAGTCTAGAAAATGCATAATCAAATGTGGTCAGCGTAGACAATTCTCGAGAGAATTCATCTCCCCTCTTTAGCATGAAATAGTCCATTATATTACTCATAAATGCTTGTTGAGCCCGGCATCGAGATTAGTCTCTTCCTTTTAGAACTCCCAAAAGAGACTAATCGCTAGTGGTATTCCATAGCGTGATTATTAAACAAAACTCATGAGGAGACCTTTAAATGACCTTAAAGATAAAGGTCTTAATATGTTGTACTTGTAAGTTTGTAAATGGTTAACCTTGCTTTAGAACTCATTTTTTAAATTTGAATTGTAAGTGATCTATCTAGTAAATTTATTAAGAGCTAAGAAGTAAATTTACTAAGAATGTAATCATATCACTTCGTTTTTCCAAGTAAGTTTATTTTGATGTTACCTTTATCTATTAAGAAGTATTAAATTTTGTGTGTGTTTTTTTTCAAGTTTTGAATTTATTTAGTGTAAAAGTAAATTTATGTTATGTTTTCATTTAAGTTTTCACTTTTAAGTCATTTGGTATGTACTTGTAATTTTAAGTTTTATTTTTATGATTTTAATATATAGTTGTTTAATTTTAATTTTTATATGATTATTTATAATAATAAAAGTAAAGATATAAAATATAAAATAGATTTTAGTATTTATTATGCATTAATTATTATCATAGTTATTTATATTTTTTCTTTGAAACTTTAAATTTTAAAAGATATTTTTCTTCTTTTCTTTGTTTATAAAAGAAGATTAATTATATTGGCCTAGGTCATCTTATTATGGTTCTCTTACTAATGGTTTAATTGGTTTGTTAATTGGTTTGTGTTAGGGGTGCTTTCTTTTAAGGCCTTTCTATATGTGTATGCTCTCCTTATCAAGAGTTTGATGGTGAGGAGAAACTCAAGGAGATAGTGAGAAAGTATAGAAAGCTTTTGAGACTAAAAGATGGATATGTTAAAACCATACCAAGGTAGACTCATTGATGTTAGAACTTGCCTTGCTTTATTTTTTATAGTCTAAAGAAAACAAAGTTGTGAGCAGGAGTAGTTGGCCATCTTAGCTTGTAAAGCATCTATCTTATCAACTTGATGTTTTCATAGGAAGTTCAAGGACATAGATATAAATATATACTCACCAAGGCATCACTTCTCTTAATCTTTTTAATGTGAGAGTAAGGAAATTCCTTCACTAGAGGAAGTTTCACTTCCTTGGTTTTCCATACAATAAAATGCAATGATTTGTCTATCCCAAGTAAGGTGCATCTCACAAGATATTGCTTGAATTTCAAGTGAAAAAAGGTATTCTTTAAAGTTAGTCATTTCCTCCTCTACCTTCCTTATTTGTGATCTTAGTGATTTGTTGATTTGTTTCTTTTGCAGCTTCCATGATAGTTCTATTCTTCCATTCCGCAATCTCATTCTGTTGTGGATTATAAGGAGTGTACAACTCCCTCTTAATCCCTGATTCTTTACATAGCTCTTTGAATTCATTTGAAGTGAATTCTCCGCCATTATCTGATCAAAAGTCTTGATCTTCTTTTCAGTGTGGTTCTTGATCAAGGCTTTGAATTCCTTGAATTTGTCAAATACTTCATCTTTGTTTTTCATGAAGTAAACCCATGTCTTCCTAGAAAATTCATCAATAAAAGAAACATAATATGCATACCCCCTTTGTGAGCTTGATGACATAGGACCGCATACATCAGAGTGGATGATTTCCAGGATTCCTTTTGCTTTGCTTTCGCTACTTGGAAATGTCTTCTTTGTGTTCTTTCCTTTCGCACATCCTTTGCAGACCCCATCATGTTTTGCTTGCATTTCTGGAAGACCTTCAACAGCTTTGCTTGCAAGAGGTAGTGCTCTATAATGCACATGTGCAAGCCTTCTATGCCAAAGTTCACCTGGCTCTACTGTGTCATGGACCAAAGCTTGTTCTGGATGGCCCTTCAATTTGTACAAACCTCCTTCTTGTTCACCAATCACTATTGCATCATCAATAGTCTTTCCTTTTGGCCACATGATGACTTGACCATCTATGAATGCAGCCCTCATTCCTTTTGCATCCAATGTTGATATGGAGAGAAGGTTCTTCTTGAGACGTGGCACAAACAATACTTCTTTCATAGTTAGAGATTTTCCAGAGTCTAATTTGTAGGAAGATTTCCCACTACCTTTTCTTGGATATTGGTAGTCATCTCCTAGCTTCACCTTGTGAGGTGATTCATGCTATGAGAGTTTCACAAAGGATTCCTTGAATCTGGTCATATGTTTGGAAGCCCCACTGTCTATAAGCCAATCATCACTTCCATGAGTAATGTTACCTGTGAGAGTGGAGATCAAAACATATTCATCCTCGCTTGAAGAATCTTCACTTTCATATCTGGATCTCTTTTTGGATGGTTCATCATCCTCTGCAACATGAGCATGATGTCTTTTCTTGCTTCCCTTCTTCTTGTGAGAGCTACTTTTGTTCTTAGGACAATCTCTACCAAAGTGTCATTTTTCATCACATGTATAGAAAATGTACTTAGACCTATCTCTAGGCTTTCTAGATTTATTTCTATGATGAGAGTACTTACTTTTGTGATGGCTGGATCTGGATTTCTTGGATTGTACTGTGAGAGTTTGATCTTCACTTCCCATCTTCTCTTCTCGAGCTACTATTCGAGCTTATTCTTGAGAGCATTCTTCCCACAGGCTGCTAAACTTGACCAACTTCTTTCTAGCACAGATCCCTTGAATGAAAGAGTCCCATGTCCTAGGGAGACCATTCAAGGTGGTCATCACAATTTCTGCATTCTCCACTTCTTCATCTACTACTTCCAATTGTTCCTTGATCTGAGAAACCCTTGTGAAGTAAGACTGAATGGTCTCTGCATTCTAGATCTTCACATTCTTCAGTTGATTTCTTAGAGTCATCTTTCGGTTTATGTTCTTCCCTTTAAACAATTTGGTTAGGGCATCAAACATAGTTTTAGGTGTATTGAAAGAGGACACCTGTGGGATAAGGTGATCCTTGATAGAATCAGCAATGATCCTCTTTGCCATAACCATATTCTTTTTATGTAAGGCCTTTGCCTCATCTCCCTTTGGAACTGGAACCTCTTCATGGATGTAGGAGTCTAACTCATTTTCTTCCAGGACCAGGGAGATCCTATACTTCCAGGCTTGGAAGTTATCAGCTCCCTCAAGCTTTTCATCAAGCTTGGTATGATGAGACATCTTAACTAAGAACCTCAAATGGAAATACAAAAGATCTTAGATCTTACCAGGTTCAAGATGTCGGATCTGAAACTTGAGCTGAAATCCTATAGTACTGGATTAGGAGCAAATTAGGGTTTTGTTTTTCCAGAGTTCTGCCCACCCAAATGCCTTGAAATTTATCCCTACCTTCTATTTTGGGGAGGATATCAATCCAGGCCTGGGCTCACTGAAAAATTCCTCTTATGTGAAAATCCCTAATTTCCGGTAGTAGTGTCGGGTCCAAAACTGAAAAACCTCAGAATTGGATTATGCTTCAATAGAAAGATGCACCCTAAGGAGGAGAGTTATTCCACCTTACTTTTGCTGAAAATCTGTGGAGGAAGATACACAAACTAGGAAGCCCTAATTCCCACAGCTACATAGTGTCTTCTTCTCAGGTTAGCTCTGATACCATGTTAGTTTTTAAACATTAAGCTAGCATTATTGGGATCTTTAACTGAGAGAATAACAAGCACAACAATTAAACAAAAGAGACAATGAACACAATGTTTTTACTCAGAGAAACCATAAAGGAGAAAACCCCGCAACTTCCTTAGAGATAGAATCAGTACCAAAATAAAAAATCCCAAATCAATAAGTGATCTCTGACAACAGTATCCTTCTTCTTATCTAGCCCCAGTGTCTTCTCCTTCCTCAACTATGCGCTACACTTGAGTGTGTATGAGTTGTGTGCTAAATAGAGAGTCCAGCTCTCTATTTATACTAATCCTAGCATGACTAAAACCCTACTAGGGCCGACCTCTACTAGGAGAGTCTAATAACCCTAGTGCCCCAGAACTGCAGGGACTTTAACCCTTAGACAATCGGAGGGTTACCCACTATGACTTGACATGACTTGTTTACATAATAGATCCTCCTGATTGGAACATCGGGGCATGACAACATTACTCAATTACATAATAGACATATCCCAAAATAAACATCAGGTTACAAGACATAAGATACATACATGAATACATTCAGAAGTTACAAATACATCAACATCAAAATGGAAAAAAATTCAGTCTATCATGCAATAACTAAGCATATTGAAGTTCATCACAATTACATAAGATAGTTGGTTGATAATCAAGACATTTTTCTTTATTATTGTCCTGCAACAGAGAAAACTATTGACATAATGACAAATCCACTTGGTAATGATAAGTTCACTCATCGTGCCATGTTGTTAAAAAAAAAGATAACTCCAGCTAGATTTTCATAATGGTGTAATGCACTGACATAGATAAGCTTTCACTCATAGTGCCATGTTAGAAGGAAAGCTAACTTCAGCTAGATTTCTATCACGGTGTAATGTATTTGATGACAATGTCGCTGTGTTAAATGGAAAACTACCTTATGAAAGCTAACAAACATTATCTTTTACTCATTGTGCAATGTTTTAAGAACGAAAGCTAACTCCAGCTAGATTTCCATCATGGTGCATTGTTATTGATGACAATGTGGTTGTGCTAGATGGAAAACTACACTATGAAAGCTTACACACATTAGATTTCACTCACTGTGCAACAATTTAAGGATGAAAGCTAACTGCAGCTAGATTTCCAACATGACGCAATGTGATTGATGACAATGTGGTTGTGTTACATGGAAAACTACTTTATGAAAGATAACACACGATAGCTTTCACTCATCATTCCATGATGTTAAAAGAAAAGCTAACTCCAGCTAGATTTCCATCATGATGTAATGATCTAACACACATAAGCTTTCCCTTTTAGTGCCATGTTGTTAGAAGGAAATCTAACTCCAGCTAGATTTCCATCATGGTGTAATGTATTTGATGACAATGTCGCGGTGTTAAACAGAAAACTACCTTATAAAGGCTAACAGACATTAGCTTTACTCACCGTGTAATGTTTTAAGAACGAAAGCTAACTCTAGCTAGATTTTCATCATGGTGCATTGTGATTGATGATAATGTGGTTGTGCTAGATGGAAAAATACACTATGAAAGCTTACACACATTATATTTCACTCTCCGTGCAACGATTTAAGGATGAAAATTAACTCTAGCTAGATTTCCAACATGTTGCAACATGCTTCATGGCAATGTGGTTATGTTACATGGAAAACTAACTTATGAAAGCTAACACACATTAGATTTCACTCATCATAGCATGTTGTTAAAATGAAAGCTAACTCTAGCTAGATTTCCATCATGGTGTAATGAGCTAACACACATAAGCTTTCCCTTATAGTGCCATTTTGTTAGAAGGAAAGCTAACTCCAACTAGATTTCCATCATGGTGTAATGTATTTGATAACAATGTGGTTGTGTTAGATGGAAAACTACCTTATGAAAGCTAATAGACATTAGCTTTACTGATCGTGCAATGTTTTAAGAATGAAAGCTAACTCTAGCTAGATTTTCATCATCGTGCATTGTGATTGATGACAATGTGGTTGTGCTAGATGGAAAACTACATTATGAAAGTTAACACATTAGATTTCACTCATCGTGCAATGATTTAAGGACGAAAGCTAACTCCAGCTAGATTTCCATCATGGCGCAATGTAATCGATGATGATGTGGTTGTGTTAGATCGAAAACTACCTTATGAAAGCTAACACACCTTAGTTTTCACTCATCGTGCCATGTTGTTAGAAGGAAAGCTAACTCTAGCTATATTTTCATCATGGTGTAATGTATTTGTTGACAATGTGGTTGTGTTAGATGAAAAAATACCTGACAAAAGCTCACACAGATTAGTTATTACTCACCATGCAACATTTTAAGAACCAAAGCTAACTCTAGCTAGATTTCCAACATGGTGCATTTTGATTGATGACAATATGGTTGTGCTAAATGGAAAACTACATTATGAAAGCTAACACACATTAGATTTTATTCACCGTCCAATGATTTAAGGTTGAAAGCTAATTCTAGCTAGATTTCCATCACGATGCAATGTGACAATTTGATTGTGTTAGATAGAAAAATACCTTATCAAAGCTAACACACATTAGCTTTCACATATCCTGCCATGTTAAAAAGAAAGGTAACTCCAACTAGATTTTCATAATGGTGTAATGAGCTAACACACATAAGCTTTCACTCATAGTACCATGTTAGAAGGAAAGCTAACTCTAGCTAGATTTCTGTCATGGTGTAATGTAATTGTTGACAATGTGGCAGTGTTAGATGAAAAACTACCTTATGAAAGTTAACACACATTAGCTTTTACTCACCGTGTAATGTTTTAAGAACAAAAGCTAACTCGAGCTAGATTTCCATCATGGTGCATTACGATTGATGACAATGTGGTTGTGCTAGATGGAAAAATACCCTATGAAAGCTTACACGCATTAGATTTCACTCTCCATGCAATGAATTAAGGATGAAAGCTAACTCCAATTAGATTTCCAACACAATGCAACATGCTTGATAGAAATGTGGTTATGTTACATGGAAAACTACCTTATGAAAGCTAACACACATTAGCTTTCACTCATCGTGCCATGTTCTTAAAAGAAAAGCTAACTCCATCTAGATTTCCATGATGGTGTAATGAGCTAATACACATAAGATTTCTCTTATAGTGCCATGTTGTTAGAAGGAAAGCTAACTCCAGCTAGATTTCCATCATGGTGTAATGTGTTTGGTGAAACTGTGGCTGTGTTAGATGGAAAACTACCTTATGAAGGGTAACAAACATTAGCTTTACTCATCGTGCAATGCTTTAAGAATGAAAGCTAACTCCAGCTAGATTTCCATTATGGTGCATTGTGATTGATGACAATGTGGTTGTGCTAGATGGAAAAATACACTATGAAAGCTTACACACATTAGATTTCACTTGCCGCGCAATGATTTAAGGATGAAATCTAACTCCAACTAGATTTTCAACACGGTGCAATGTGCTTGATGACAATGTTCTTGAGTTACATGGAAAAATACCTTATTAAAGCTAATACACATTAGCTTTCACTCATCATGCCATGTTGTTAAAAGGAAAGATAACTCCAACTAGTTTTCCATCATGGTGTAATGAGATAACACACATAAGCTTTCCCTTATAGTGACATGTTATTAGAAGGAAAGCTAACTCTAGCTACATTTCCATCATGGTGTAATGTATTTGATAACAATGTGGTTGTGTTAGATGGAAAACTACCTTATGAAAACTAACATATATTAGCTTTACTCACCATGCAATGTTTTAAGAATGAAATCTAACTCTAGCTAGTTTTTCATCTGGTGCATTGTGATTGATGACAATGTGGTTGTGCTAGATGGAAAACTACATTATGAAAGCTAACACACATTAGATTTCACTCACCATGCAATGATTTAAGGACGAAAGATAACTCCAGTTAGATTTTCATCACAGTGCAATGTGATCGATGATGATGTGGTTTCGTTAGATGGAAAACTACTTATGGTGGAGAAAGGCTTAATGTAGGATATGTTATGGTTTTGATAAGTGATGTCATTGAACCACATTTGATTGTGGAAGAGGTTGATGAAGGGGACTTACATCCATGGAAGATCATAAATTTGAGGCATAACAAAGGTAAATCAAAATCTTGAAGCACATGTTAAGTGTTTTTTATAATACATTGCTTGTTTTTTTGAGCAAATACTAAGTTTGTTTAATTTGTTGTATAGGTGCAAATGTCTCTTCTGCATTTTCTATTGGAGACCAAGGTAGATCGTTTGCAATGTGGAGTGAAGGTGGGTGAGGGATCCATATTCAATAGAAATATTGGTCATAAAGTGCATGGAAGGATGGTAAATAAATGATCCATAGTGGTTAACATTGAGAAGGTATTAAAACATGATGCTCTTTTGCCACATCCAACAAGATTTGAGAATACACTAGGGCGTGCATTAGGATCTTATGAGTTTTGGCAAGAATCAGATTTGGAAACTCATTGTCATGATCATCCAGTAAATACTCCCCAAGATAGGCTTACCTTCACATGTAAAAAGGTTTCTCTTACACATGAATGCACGGGAACAAGCATGTGCATTGCCAAATGATCATAGTTAATGTCCGTGACGATGACATGGTTGAGGGTGAAATGTTAGGTGAAAAGGAATTCAGTGTTTTTGTGGAAGAAATAGATAGAAATTGTGAAAGATGTAGGATTGGGGATAAGTCTATACATTTTTGGGTTAGACGGACAGTAAATAAGTTGGTGGACAATGGAGGTGAGATTTTAAGGGTGAATGAAAATTTTAAGGAGGCACCCAAGGAAATGGCGGTCTGGGATCTTATAGAGGAAATAAGTCCCTTAAACACATGGGATGGTGATCTTTATAATGAAAAAGATCCAGAATCAATTGCTATGCATGCAACGAGGCCATATAAAAGGATTAAACAAGTTGTGGCTACAAAAAAAGTTGGAAACTTTCAAATACAAAGAGATGAAGAGAAATAAATATGACTTTTGGAAGCAGATGAATGCTGCAAAAAAGATTGTATTCAACATGCAGATAGGAAAGACATTGCAACTACTATAAGGGGTATGAAACTCTTAAATAAAAATGGCATTAGGGAATTTGTCTTGAATTCACTCCTTTTCAACACAATCATGTCAAAGAGCCATGGCCATGGCCTACCTCCTACTGCTAGGAAAGTAAAGGACATGAGGTTTAATGGAGATATTATTTGTAAGAAAGCATGGTACAAGATACATAATATTCCTCAAAGCACCTTCTATACTTACCAACATAATTTTCAACAAGTACATGTCAAAGGAATTCATGGTAACACCAACAAATGCAAATCACGTCCACATATCGTGGCAGCCATAGAAATATTGCACAAAATTGTAATGGATAATTCAGATTTTTCACCGAACCAAATATGACAAGTTGAAAAAGATGGAATGTCTTCTCCTTTAAGATTGTTGCCATCAATGTACACCAAAATTTCCTTATTAAAAGAGATTAATGAGGCTCTTCAAGATCTCAATTTTCCATCAATATCACAACCAACAATGAGCAAGATTTGGAATACTCATTTTCCAGATGTGGCATTCTCAAAGAACACTAACTTCAGTAAATATAGTGAATGTATTGTGTTGAAAGCACAGATGAAGACATCGACTACAAAAGAGCTGGAAGAAAAGGCACGAGATAGACTGAAGAAACATAACAAGATTATTATGTGTGGAAGATATTGCTACTATGCCCACATAATTATGTTAGAGCAGTACCCAAAGGAATACTTGAGCATTATCCATGATAAAATGGAAAAACAAAGACTTCAATCCGAAGATTACATGTCAAATCAAAATCTGTTGCAGGAACAAACTTGGGTTTGTCATTGAAAGGTATGCTAACACATGGGCATAACACAGGAGGTTTTGGTCATTTCTCCCTACCATTTGTACACATGGGATCACAATTTACCATTACATCTATTGCAAAGTGCTTAAGGGACCTTGAAGACCCACACCTTAATATGTATGGTGATTTCCTTTATGAGAGTGGAAGTTCAAGAAACCCACTTTCAAATGCATTACTTCAAAACTCTATTTACTCAAAATGTAGAGTATACAAGGACGCTTTCTTATCTTAAAATGGAAGCTCAAAAAATCAAAATCTTGATTTTAAACCTCTTCCTCCACATTTGTTGTTACAGTTGGACAATGCAGCTAGTGATAATAAGAATTGTTATGTTTTGATGTTTCTATCACTATTAATTGCACTTGGTGTCTTCATCACTATTGAGGTTGGATTCTTGCTTGTGGGGCACACCCATGAATACATAGATGGAACCTACGGAATAATGTCTTCCAACTTGAAAAGTAAAGATATATATTCTTTACTTGAGATGATGGATACATATCGCACAATAGAAGAAAAATGAGGATTTCCACCTAAACTTATTGACAAAGTGTATGACTTCAAAAAATTTCCTAATGGTTACATCAAGGAGGGGGAAAATGCAGTGGCTGGACATCTTAATGTCGAGTACTTCCAATTTCTTGTACTCAATGATGTTTCAATTATGAGGTATAAAGAATCCATCAGAGACATTGAGTGGTTAAAACCAGTTGAGTTCTGGAATATAGATGATGAAGGCCGACCTATATTTCCCACAGGGAAGCCATCTTTCTTATGTCCCAAAGACAATGATGTTTATTTAAAAGAACTAAAGGAATTAATAACATCATACATAAAAATGTGGAAAGAGACTATTGGAAATGAGAATTAACCAATTGTTATAGAGGAATGTAATAAAAAACTAGAGTATTGGAAAAGAGTTCTTGATGCATTAGATGGAATCTACAATGACCATACACCCTTGGATGAAAGTGATTCTTCTTCTGATGATTTTTGGCCCAAGATGAGGAAAAATGTTAACATCGATGGTAATGCACTCCATGCAATATCAAGTATTATGGATGGGGATTTTGATAATATGACAAATGAACTGGTATATGTTGGAGCCAGGTGCAACTAGCCAAAGCCAACATTCTATCATAGAATTGATGTTGAGAAGGAAAGATGTTGCTTGTTAGATCAAGAAATGAGGATGAACGAGAGATGATTTGGATGGAAAAATCCACCTCAGATATATTCTAGGACAATGACAGTGAGACCCTTCATGTAAAGATTGATTGGTGGCAACCTAGCTCAGGGAAATACAAGGGAAACATTTTAGAACAATATTGGGTACCAAATCCTGATGACATAGAACTTGGATCTATTCCAATTAATACCATAGTTTGGGCATGGGTGTTGAAAGAAAGAAGATTGTAGGAAGACCAAGATAAATAAATGTGGTCTACAAGCTGTACTTGATCTGCATAAGCAGATATAAGGAGATTAGGTGGAGATGATTCATGAATGTAATTTTCTTTTTGAGTGACTTTTAGTATACATGAAGAAACATTTTTCAATGTTTGTAGGATAATAAATACTCTTCAAGTGACTTTTTGAATAATTTTATATTATTTACCGCATATATGAAAATTTCACTTCAAGTTCAATGTTAATTCATGTGATGATACTTTATGCGAATTAGATAACACCATTCAAATTTTAACTTTTCAATTTGTCTTTTAGATCAACACAACATCTCACTATATCAAATGTGCATAATTATATTCATTAATGTATCATACACAACTCTTACCTTATTTATTATTAGCTTTTGCTTACTCTCTTCATTATCACTTTGAGCTTTTCATTTTGTTCCCCTAATGATTGGTGGAGTTTCCACTCGAAACGTAGTGATGTTTCAATACCCATAATTAAATTCCATAAACTCTCTTAATCATTAAGATTAATTGTGTAAATCTTCATCCTCAAGCTGTACTTGATTTCTTGAGAAAATATAAGGAGATTAGGTGGAGATGATTCATAAATGTAATTTTTCTTTTTGAATGACTAATTAATATACATGAAGAAAAAGTTGTCAATGTTTGTAGTATATCAAATATTCTCTTCAAGCTACCTTTTGAGGAATTTTATATTATTTGCTACATATATGGAAATTTTGGTTCAACTTCAATGTTAATTCAGGTGATGATACTTTATGTGAATGCACCTTAAAACATATTACAGGCTTGCTTTGTGAATAAATGTAAGGCACTTGCATTAAGGTTTGAAGTGAGTTTTTCCTATTATTCATTATTATAGTTGATATAGATTTAATTGTACTACTATGTTGCATTCAAATTCATAATTATATTTTCTCGTGTAGACTTTCAAGTGGTGCCAAATTTGTACTTGTATATTAACTTATACTCAATAAATACAGTACTAACATTTTGAGTGTGTAGGTTTTATCAATTTGTAATCATTGTGATTGATTTTTTGGGTTAAACTGTGTGTGTTTTTTAGACCAACGTTTTGAGTGGACACTCCATCCAAGCTTGTTACGGGAACCATGAAAAACTCATTGTGGACTGAAAAGATTTC
Source organism: Pseudotsuga menziesii (assembly GCA_001517045.1). Lineage (NCBI taxonomy): Eukaryota > Viridiplantae > Streptophyta > Pinopsida > Pinales > Pinaceae > Pseudotsuga > Pseudotsuga menziesii. The sequence continues at coordinate 23,661 of LPNX010465638.1, read as the reverse complement.
ACATAACTTAATCCAAAAAATCAATCATTAAGTAGTAACATCATGTTAGCTTTAATTCATGTTAGACATTATCATCAAATACATTGCATCACAAAGACAATTTAATCCATGTGAGATTTAATGCACTGCATGTAATATAAGTATTATGGATGGAGATTTTGATAATGTGACGGATGAACTGGTATATGTTGGACCCAAGTGCAACAAGCTAAAGTCAAGATTCAATCCTCTGATTGAAGTTGAGAAAGAAAAGATGTTACTATTTAGATCATGAAGTGAGAATGAAGGAGAGATTATTTGGATGGAAAACACCACCTCATATATCTTCTAGAATGATGAAAGTGAGACTCTTTATGTAAAGCTTGAGATGATTTGGGTACCAAACCTTGATGACACATGAATTGGATCTATTCCATTTAATACCATAGTTTGGGCATGGATGCAAAAGAAAGAAGATTGCGGAAAGACCACGATAAATAAATGTGCTGTACAAGTTGTAATTGATTTGTTTAACTGAATATAAGGATATTAGGTGGAGATGATTCATGAATGTAATTTTCTCTTTGAATGAGCTATTAATATACAAGAAGAAACACTTTTCAATGTTGGTTGCATATCAAATATTCTCTTCAAACCTCTTTTGAGGAATTCTATATTATTTGCTAATCTGAAAATTTTAGTTCAACTTCTATGTTAATTCATGTGATGGTACTTTATGTGAATTATATAGCACCATTCAATTTTTAACCTTTCAATTTGTTTTCTACATAAACTCAACATGTCACTATATCAAATGTGAATAATCATATTCAATATGAACCTTAAAACATCTTCTAAACTTCCTCTGTGAATAAATGTAAGGCACTTGCAATAAGGTTTGAAGTGACTTTTCCCTATTTGTTCTTATTATAATTGATATAAATTTAATTGTTCTACTCTGTTGCATTCTAATTAATATTATATTTTCTTATTTAGACTTTAAAGTGGTGCGAACTTTGTACTAGTGCAATATCTTATACTCAACAAAGACAAAGTAGTAACATTTTCATAGTGTGGGCTTTCCCAGTTTGTCATCATTATGAATGATTTTTTGGATTAAGTTGTTAGTGAGTTTTTCAAACCAACATTTCAAGTGGGAAATCCATGCATGATCGTCGCGGGAACAATGTAAAATTAATTATGGTTTGAAAAGTTTTCACATAGCTTAATCCCAAAAATCAATAGCCAAGTATTAACATTTAATGTCAATGCTACATAAGTTAATAATAGTCACAACACAATATTAATATGTTGTTAAATAACTTTATATTATGTAAGAAATTTCTTACACAAATTATTAATAATTCACTAGTCAAATATTGGTGACTTTTGTTTTAATACGTAAATATAAATATTAATGATAATCAAAGTATATCATTAAATACATTTATAGGTAAAATTTCTCACATAAATATGTTATTCATAAAATCAACATTCATTAAGTTAGTTTTTAATACACCACCACCAACAACAACAATAATAATAAATTATGTCTCTATTCTAATTCATAACTTATTTTAATCATTACTAAGATAAAACCTATTTTACTCTAAGTCATAAAAATCTTTTCTCTTGTCCTCTATCAAGTGGTGTTAGCTTCCAAAAATAAAACATCATACTCAAAAAAGACTTAGACTTACTATGGTAACTCAACCTAGACACATTAGTTAACATAATTTCAATTAAATGAAATTCCAAGATAATAATAGCAACAAACATTGATTATTAATGTCATTAAATAACTTTAAAAATACTATGTAAAAAAATCTTCTACAATCTATTTTTCATGATATAACCATTGATCAACTTAACTTTTATTAGGAAATATAAATAATAGTAATATAAATAAATTATATTTCTATTCTAACGTATAATTGTTTTTTATCGTTAAAATAATAAACTTAGCATAGTAACACTTAATATATAATAGTTTTTCTTGTCACTTATAAAATGTCGCCAACCTTCTAATATATCACAACATGATACTCAACACATGCAATATTGCTTGCTATGTCAAGAATTAAAATTGTTATAGTAACAAACACATTTATATTATGACCTTAAATAGTTATTAAATGGGTCATTCTAAAATATTGCAACCTTCTACTAGTATAGGAACTCAACACCAACAATGTACTAGTTACCATATCATATTATAATTCAATTGCTTAATTATAGTAACATATACAATATTAATGTCATTACATAAACTTAATCAACTTACCATTTGATACAAACTATAGATAATATTAATGGAAATTATGTAAGGAATCAAAGTCTAAGAATTTCATCATTTTGAAAGAATCAAAGTCTAAGATTTTCATCATTTTGATTTGTCACAGAGGATTAGAAAGGTGTAATTTAGGTGTTAACACAATCCCTCTCCCCTCATGTTGTAAAGGGTGCTAGCTCAATGGAAGAGCACCTGCATTACAAGCAGGACGATGGTGGTTTGATTCCTCCGTGCCCTAACATAAATTAATAGATTATTTAAAATCTAACGATAATATAAATATTGTAAGATATCTATATTTTCAATATAAATATGCTCTTTTCAATTAAACACATTGTTCAAATACTTCATAAATAAATAATGAACACTTGCTATAATTAGTTCAATTGGTTTTGGTTTTCCCCCTTTCCTCTTGTATATGAAAAAAATCAAACTGTATTGCACTAATGCTTTTCTAGTTCATAATTGATTTTGATTGTTAAAATAATTAATATTAATAAACAATGGATGATTTACTATCATCAATATCATTAAATAAATTTATAGGTAAGAAATTTCTCACGTTAATCTATTATTCATAAAGTAAACATTCATCAACTTAGTTTTTAATACACTACCACTACCAACAATAATAATAAAAAATTATGTTGCTACTTTAATTCATAATTTATTTTAATCATTACAAGGGTAAAACTTAGACTTTGAAGTCATAAAATATTTTCTCGTTTTGATATAAGTGGTGCCAACCTCCAAAAATAAAACAACATACTCAACACAGACAAAAATAATTACTATGACAATATTTATAATTATTGTAATAACAAATACAATGTTGGTATTATGTTAGAAAATAATTTAATCAACTTAACATTTAATACAAACTATAAATAATATTAATAGAAATTATTTAAAGATTCAAAGGCTATGACTTTTTTCATTTAGAAAGAACTCAATCTAGCGGGAGTTCTAAATTCTAGATCCACTAAATAATTACAAATTTAATGAAATATGTGTTAATGGTTCTCCTACATTAGAGTGTTCTTCAAGGGTTATGTCACATTGTGACATTGGTCAGGGATTGCATGGCATTACGACAATGCGACAATGCCCAAGATGTGGCACATTAATAATGCGGCATTCAATGTTCATAAAATCTCATGTTACATTGTGAACTATGGCCATGTGATGCAGTATAGTCAACCATGGCTAACTATGGTCCAATTAATGTTAAGCATGGTTAACCAAAGTCATCCATAGTTAACCAAGTCAAATATGACTCACTAAAGTCAACCATGCTTGACTATGGTCAAATTGAAGTAAAACATAGTTGACCAAAGTCAGCCATGGTTCACTGTAGTGTCTGGTATATCAGGACACAACCAGAGATGCGACAAATGAATAATGTCACATTCGGCATTCATAAGGGGTTATGTCGCAATGTGATGTTTATTAAGAGTTAGTTTGCATTGTGATGTTCTTTAACAGTTATGTGACATTGAGATATTAGTAAAGGGTTATCTTTCATTGCAACTATTCATAAGATGTGATAGATTAATAATGTGACATTCCATGTTTAGAAAATTTCATGTTGAATTGTGAATTACCTCCATGTCGTTCACAGAAGTCATCCATGGATAATTATGTTCAAACTAAATTCAAGGATGGTTAACCAAAGTCAACTACGGTTAAAAAAGTCAAACATGACTTTTTAACGTCAACCATGATTGACTATAGTCAAACTAAAGTGAAACATGGCTGACCAAAGTCATCCATGGTTCCCCAGAATGTCATGTATATGTAAACACAACCAAATATGTTACAGGTGAAAAATGTGTCATTTGACATTCATCAAGGGTTATGTCACATTGTGATGTTTATCAAGGCTTACCTTGCATTGCGATGTTTATCAAGGGTTATTTCACATTTCGACATTAGTGAAGGGTTATGTCACATTACAACAATGCCATAGATGTGAAACATTAATAGTGCGACATTCGATGTTTATAAAATTTCATGTTGCATTGCGAGATATGTCCAGGTGGTTATAAGTTAAACATGCCTTCCTAAAGTTAACAAACGTTGACTACAATCAAACTAAAGTCAAACATGGTTCATTACATTATCTCATATATGCCGTGTTGAGGCCTGGAAATTCGTAGGCAGCAACAGTAAGGGATTCTCCCCAATCAACGTTCCCAACTAGCTCGTTGACTATTTGAAATAGGGAATCCGTCCGGTTTGCGGTCCGGCTACCGTAGGTCAATAAACGAAAACTAAAGCTCTACCGGTTGCGGCCCGGCCCACCGATTTTTTGTATTTTGACTTAAAGAAATGATATGCAAGTGCCTAACTAAATGCAGGGTGGTGAAGGATGCAAGGAGCATTCACAACGTGATGTGCAGGTTCTTACCCCTCGTCTTGCGCTCGCAAGCAACCAAACCAGATAAAAAAGAAATAAGCTAACTATCTAAACTATCCCTAGGGAGCAAGGTTATTATTTTGGATGAGCAATACATTTTCACATACATTAAGAGGAATCACAGATAGCTGATACTTCTTCTAAAGCACATGAATGCTTATAGATATTTGAATAACCGGATAGCCGATCATTTTATAACAACATTCATTGCTCACAGTGAAAAGTATCCCAAAAACTACTGAAGAACATTTAACCAGGACATAAGTTCAGAACATTAAATACTCTTACAGTAAATGAAAACACAGCTGAAAACGAAATAGTTCTTCTTCAACATTATTCATTGAGCTGCACTAATACATTCCACTTTTCACTCTCTCCGATAGACAAATTGGCAGTTTCCTTTGCAAAACGAAGTAGTTCCTCTTACAAGCAAACATTTACCAAATTTTTTCCAAGGGAAAAATCCCTTTCTCATTCCTACTTCTAAATATTTAAACCAGAACTATTGCCCCTTGGGCTGCCTTCCAGCATGTGACTTTTCAGTTTCTTCAATGCTTTATATTCCGATCTTTTGTCAGCATGTGATCATGAAACACTTGATAACCGATCCATCTCTGGGGACACGCCTTTACAGCTTTGGACTTCATTCCCCATTCGCCTCATTTCAGTCATACATCCACCAAACAGGTTAGTCTTTCTTCTCGTCGTGGCAGATTGACCGGTCGCCTGGAAACTGCCTGCATTCAATTTAAGAGCATGATTTAAACAACAACTATTATCAATTAACCATCATTCCACAAGGAAATGGCCGAGCGAACCACATCCGGGCCTGGCAATATTCTATGGTCACCGGCAGGAAAATTCAAGTCGGCCGTCAGATGTAAGTGAGCTCCCAGGCTAGAGGGTTCAGCCAGCCGCAACGTCGGATGAGGCTTGAGTCGCGGCCAGGCGAAACGCGGGCGGGATAGGCCATAAATCGGACGTCGGACGGTTTTAGCTTTGGAAGTCGGAAGACTCTGGGAGCCACAATGACGGAGGAGGAGAGCTAGAGGATACGTGGAACGGACAGGAATAAATTAGTCGGACGTCGGAAGAGACTCAAATCGGAAGCTGACTATCTCTTCCCGACCGCAACGGCGGGCGAGGAGAAGCTACGGGATACGCGGAACGGACGGGAAGAACTTAGTCGGACGTCAAAAGAGACTCAAATTGGAAGCTGACTATCTCTTCCCGACCGCAACGGTGGGTGAGGAGAAGCTACGGACAAGCGATTTGTAGTTAACATAAATCGGGTGACGGCTCTAAGAAATCGGACGTTGAAACGATCTGGGAGCCGCAACGGCGGCGGGAGAGAAACTCACAGCTCCCAACCTAGAACTAAAAGGGGGCCGATTACAGAAAAAACCAAGTATTCAAACAGCTTTAAACATCAGGCATAGCTAGGTTCGTTCTTTCCACGAAAAGGAAACTCTAAAAAACAAAGATTTCCCCCTTTTTCGACCAGTACACCGTCATCCATGACTCAAACCAAACTGAATGAGGAAAACATAAACCGACTGACATTCATCTTCGAAGTAAAATGAAAAACAGATATGCCGGAGAGACTCAAGTCTTTAACGATCAAATCAAGTAAAATGATGAGGAGGGGCCCAGAGTTTAAGTAAAAATAAATTCGGGGAGAACGGTTGCGGCAGCAACAACTGGCGACTTCCTGGTGAACCTAGATATCTGGGTGACTTTTCTTTGAGTAGCAGACTATTTCCTAACCAAAATGCATTAAAATAAATCTTCCAGTTATCCGTATTTCTCCCATGACCACAGTGTGTACCTTAATCATTGATGCTAATCCCATTTGGGGAGAGGGGAAACCGACCTTCAAGTCCAGACCACTATGTTGAGGCCAGAGTATGAGTTTCATTATTACCTCTGCTTTCAGGTAGCTAACAACATGGACACCACAGGATTGTAGCAGATGGTAGACAGCAATATTCGTTTGTTCCTCATTCCCATGCCATTTTGACACTTTTGTGTCTTTGGACTTTTGTCCCTTTCATTTGAGTCTTTCTGTGTGCCTTTCTTACTGAATTTTAATTTAGGATCCTCTATCCCATAGTGTCCTTTTGTGTGAGTGGTATATTTTTTAAGTTTCAGCTCAGGACAGAGAGGATCTTTTGGCTTTAAGTGCTTATGATTCAGCACCTGTTTTGATTTATGATGCTTTTATAGAAGTGCTGACTCTTTATTCGCCTTTTGGCCTTTGTTTTTGGCATGGGATCATTTGTATCTAATACACTGTTCACCTTGCTTCTTCCTATGGGTCCTTTACTGTTGCTCCTTAGAACATTTTAAATGTGATGTGGATGGAGCCCCGACATAATACTCCAGACTCTTCGAATCTGGTTTAATTCACAGGGGTTAAGCAAGACTTCAATGCACACAACCTTTATTCGAGAAAACTGTAAGGCTGGAAGAAATCTTTTAGCAATACACAGGCTAGCACTCAACGTATTTTCTATTCCCCAAAAGACCTTAATATCCTCCAAACAACCGCAAGTCCGTTCCCCTTATTGAAAATCAAAACTTAAAATTAAAACAACATGAAAGCATGACTCGAAAACAGCCACACAGCTTATTTATATACAAGGCAGAAATAATTGAAGAAAATCAAGAAAAGTAAGGCTTGAGAACCAAACCATTAACTGGCAAGTTCTCCTCCCATCCCTGTAAATCTTGCAGCTTATAAGTAGCAGGGCCAAGTTTGGCTACAATCTGAAAGGGGCCTACCCATAACTGCTGGAATTTGGTATGCTTTCCTTTTTCATCATGGGGGTGGTCCCACTTGAGGACTAAGTCTCCTACTTCAAAGTCCATTTTCCTAGCTTTATGTTTGTCAAACCATCTTTTGACTATCTCCTGCTGTTGTTTGAAACGTTCTCTAGCCTTGGATCTGAATTCTTCTACTTTTAGGAGATTATATATTCTTATTTGCAGAACCTCATCATCTGACCCCCTAGACTCTTGAGCTAGTATGGAGGATGGTAGCAGAATATTGGGAGGCAGGATGGCTTCCTTTCCGTACACAAGGGTATAGGGTGACACTCCTACTGCGGACTTGGGGGTAACTCTGTCAGCCCACAGGGCATTTGGTAAAGCTGAGTGCCAACTTCGCTGGTTTTCTATGACAGTATTCTTTAGGATTCTAATGAGATTTTTATTTGAGGATTCAGCTAGGCCATTCCCTTGCGGATAGTAGTTAGCAGAATAATGTAATTTTATCCCTTTCTCATGAGCAAATGCAGTCAATTTAATGGATGAAAAGTATTTAGCATTATCAAAAACTACTGAAATTGGAACTCCAAACCTGGTCATGATATGATCTTGTAGGAAGCTAATGACTTCGTCTTCGTTTATCTTGCGTAATGGGATAGCTTCGACCCAGCGAGTGAAGTAATCAGTTGCGGTAAGAATGTACTTGTGTAGCAGGGAAGAATTTGGTTTTATTTCTCCAATAATGTCTAGCCCCCATTGTTCAAATGGTTCTATGATCATAACGGGCTTTAGGGGTGCTGCTGCCCTAGGCTGTCTTCCACCACACCTTTGACAGATATCACATTTCCTGACATGTGCATGTGCATCCTTAAAGAGTGTGGGCCAATAGTAACCAGCTCTAAGGATTTTGTGGGCTGTAGTGTCGCCTGAATAATGTCCCCCAGCCGGACCATCATGCAATTATGCCATTACATTCTCAGCATCTTCTTTCTCCAAGCATCTCAGGAGGACCCCATCGTAGTTTTTTCTGAATAATACGCCTTCCATGATTTGGTAGGAAGCTGATTTTAGACGCAACGCTCTTCTTTGTTTGGAATTCCAATGCTCTGGCAATATTCTGGACTGCAAGTAATGCACAAGGTCCCTATACCAGGACTCAGGGGCTGCAAACAGAGGGCATACATCCATTACATGCAATTCAGCTTCATCTTCCCCTGCTTGTTCTTCGTTGTTCCTACTTCCAGTCATCAATTTGCATAGCCCTTGACCTTTCACTATAGTGGTTGGCTTGAATTCAAGGTCATATTCTTGAAGGGCTGTTACCCAGTTGCCCCTTCTTTCTCCTAATTCTTTTTGAATGAGAAGGGGTCTTACTGCTGGGTAAGGGACTATTACCTTGGTCTGATTCTTCAATATATAAGGTCTAAATTGTTTTACTGCCTTAAACACCGCGTAAGCCTGCTTATCAATGGCTGGGTAGTTTAACTCAACTCCTTGTAGCCCAGTGCTCATAAAATAAATTGGGAATTCATCACCCCCATATTCCCTTTGCGTAAGCACGGCTGCCAATGAATCATCGGACGCAAAAGTATACATAATAAAGTCCTTGTTAAAGTCTGGACTTTTCAGAGAAGGCGCATGTGCAACAACAGTCTTGATTTTATTGAAAGCATTCTTTTTAGTCTCAGTCCACTTAAACTGTGCATTTTGTTTGACCATCTGCTGTAATGGTTCAACAGTTTGGGAAAAATCAGGCACAAACCTACGTACGAAATTTATTGTTCCCATGAAGGATTGCATTCCTTTTTTATTATGGGGCATGGGGATTTGTTCAATGGCTTTGATTCTTTCTAGGTCTATAGATATACCTCTCTTTGAAACTATGTGCCCCAGTAACTTGCCTTCTGTGACTGTGAATACGCATTTCTTAGGATTGAGGGAAATGCCGTACTTCCGACAGCACTCAAAAATTTGTTTTAAGTGGAAAGCGTGCTCCCCTCTTTTCTTTGAGAATATAGTGATGTCATCAAGGTATACCACCGCACTTCGTCCAATCAGTCCGCGAAAAGCTATGTCCATGGCTCTTTGAAATGTCGCGCCAGCGTTAATCAGTCCAAAAGGCATCCTTCTATAGGAGAAAGTTCCCCATTTAGTTCTGAACGTTGTCTTCAACCTATATTCCTTGGCCACTAACACCTGGTTGTAGCCAGAGAATCCGTCTAACAATGAAAACAATTCAGAACCGGAAACCATTTGTAGCAATTGCTCCATGGGAGGCACGGGATAGTTGTCTTTGTCTGAGGCAAGGTTTAATTTTCTAAAGTCCACGCACAATCTGATTTCTCCCGACTTCTTTCTGACCGGCACCAGATTTGACACCCACTCTGAATGCCAAACTTTAAAAATAATCCTAGCGTCCAGCAATTTTTTCACCTCGCTTTGAATCAGTGGCTCCAATTTGGGGTGCATCTTCCTTAACGACTACTGATATGGCTTGACACCTGTTTTAATAGGGACAATATGCTTGATAATGCTGGTGTCGTAGGTCTTTAAGTCTGCATACGTCCATGCAAAGACATCTTTGTATTGTTTAAACAATTTGAGGAATTTGTCTCTTTCCACCGGCGAACAGCATTTGCCGAGGTTCACAAACTTGGGATCCGTTTCAGTCCCTAATTTTATTAGATCGAACTGTAGCGTTGAGCTATGTGTCTTCACATTAGCAGGTCTTCTAAATTTTCCGTTCAAGTCAAGCATCTTCTCTAGTGTTCTGACCCCTTTGGGAATGAAATTGTCATATTTCATTTCAGCTTGATGTTCCTCATCGTCGATAATGGCCCCTTTAAAATCCTCGTCATTGGTCAAGCATTCGATTATTTGCTGATCATCGTCAAATACTCGCAAGTTGGTAATCATGTCGGGTACAGATGGCCTGAAAAGCAGTTCAATAGAGCATTTGTTATTATTGGGAACCAACCTGGCGGCTGATGTGGCTAGAAGATCAGCGGCTGCATTTTTTATTCTTGGGATTGAAATAATGTTAAATGCATGAAAACATTTACGCAACTCCCATACCTCGTTTTGGTAAGCTTTCAAATGAGGGGAAACACAATGTATTTGATTTCTTATTTGCTTTACAACTATTTCCGAGTCCCCAAAAACTTTTAAATTACTAACCTATAGCTCGATTGCTTTCTTGAGTCCCTGCAGCAGTGCTTCATATTCAGCCGTATTGTTAGTACATTCGAACTCTAATCTAGAGGATAGGAAATGCTTTTTTTTTGTGGATCAATGAGGACGCAACTGGCCCCCAACCCTTCTAACGTTTTAGAGCCATCAAAAAACAAAGTCCAAAACACATTATCTACTGAAACAGAATCTACTCCTACTGCTAAATTTACTATTTTACAGTCAAGCTCATCATCCTGAGAAAAATGAAGGAGATCAGGCTGGGTGTCAGATGTGTCGCTGGCCTCTTCCGCTTGATAATTCCCTGGTTCCAGTTCGAGAAAGTAGTTTCCCAACACAGATTCGACTGGTATGTTCTTCTCATTCAATTGAGTAACATTGTGCTTCATGTGAGGTTCTCCTAGAACCTTAATCTGATTGGGACTCCCTTTGTATGGCAGCCACAGATGTGACCAATTTGAGGCAAAATATCCATTCAACTTAGCTGACCAATTTTTGCTCAACACCAGGCCGTAAGCGTCTGGTATATCAGCCACCACGATGTTAATAACATGGCATACTCTGTCATCGAATGCTAGGTGGATTAGGACATCTTCCATTTCACCAATAACCTTAACGTCTGTCCTATCCAACTGCACCACCCTCCACGTGGATGGCTTAGGCTGCCCGTTTATTTTCTTACATACTGATATGGGCATGGCATTTATTGACGCTCATGAGTCTACCAGACAATTGTGCACGTTATGATTAAAGATTTCGAACGTCAGGAGGAAAGGTGGATGTTTAGTTTTAGACATACCTCCGGTACTAGCTTCTCCAATTTCTTCTTCATCTCGAGGCTAATTATCGGTGGGCAGCTTTTCTCCTGATGTTTCAAGTGCCTTTAACAACTTTTCTTTCTGCTGGGGTAATTTACACATTTTAAACAGTAGGACATTTTCCTTTATCTTCTTTAAATATTCAACAAGGCCATATTCAATTTGTTGTTTAATGGACTGAGATTGATCAGCACTCACCTTCTCTTTATTTGGTTTAGGCAACGTTCTGTTCTGTTTAGGATCTTGGCTGGTAGTGGTGAATTCTGGAATCTGATTAGCCAAGGATTTATCTTGAAACTTCTTCTTGATATTTCTTCGCAACCTTTGGATTTTTGGGAGCAGAAGACTGTCATCACTAACCGTACCTTTGCTTCTAGTTGTCACGTTAGCTTCCCTGATGTCTCTATGTATTTGAGTATTTTCCTCTTCTGCATCTAATAAGGAGACCGAATTCCATAATGCCATGGTCTCTTCTTCCTGTTCTTTTGTAGAAGTAGAAGCGGTACTTTCTTTCTTTTCATCATCATCTTCTTTCGTTAATCTCGAATCCAACATCTGGTCCATGACCAATGTCATTGAATTTATCCATTGCGGACAGTTCTTTTCGGAATGAGGCTGTTGATGAAAGGTACAGAAATTTTCCATCCCTATCTCAGTCAGATTCATGGATGCAAGTTTTTGAGGAGGAGGTTGGGATTGATTGTTTTCCTCCCTTTTCTTATAATAAGGCCTGTAGAACTTCTGTGTTTCCTTCTCCTTTTGCAAGTCTATGACCTTATTAGACAGCTTTTGTATCATTTTGGCCATACTCTCATAGTCTGGTGCTTTCTCCTCTTTAGGCTTGGTGAACAGTAAAGTTTTCCTTCTCTCTCCTCTTTCCCCCAACTGTTCCGGATAGTCTTCGATACTTTCTCTTTCCGCTTCCACCACCTCTGCTTCTTCGTAGGTCTCTGTCAAAGTAGGCTTGGCCCTACCTTTAGCAAACATGGCCAAATATGGACCCAAAGCTGAAGTATAGTACTCAATTAGTACTTTATCTGAAGGCTTTTCTGTTTCAGAAAAGTTCTTAAGATATGCGGCGAACCTTTGTGTGAAACTGTGCACTTTCTCCTTTTTCTCTTTCTTTAGTGCACATAATCCTTTCATAAGGGCTGCGTGAGTCTTTTGAACTGCATACTTAATCCTGAAAATTCTCTCAAAATTATCCCAATCCGGGATGGAATTAGCAGGAAACCCAAAGTACCAAGATGCAGCAGCTCCTTTGAGGGTATGCGGGAATAGTCTACACACCACATCTTCATGTTCTCCAGCCCTCAGACCTTCTATTGCCAAGTAGAAACTTTGTAGATGATCATCCACTAGGATCTTCTCATTGGGGTCAAATTTAGATAGTAACTTCTCAAAGGCTTGAGATAGGTCATGCAAAGGGGGAGTCAAGTTTAGGGGTGACCTAGCTTTCCACGCAGGCGGTGGGTTAGGTGGATTAGGAGGTGGGGGCGAAGGTATGTTTGCATTAACGCCGTCCATGAGTAAAGGTGGTGACTGTGGAGGTGAACCAACAAGGGTATGAACAGGAGAAATGTAAGGGGTTTTCGGGCCTTCTTGATTCAAGGGTAGCTCAACCTCTTGTAAGGCAGTCTCTACTAGCTCTTCCTAGTCTCCAACCAGTACCGAATCTTCCACTATGGGACGGTCTTTCTGCTTGTATTCTCTTCTAGGAAATTCGTGAATAATTGGCAACCCTCCAATCTTCTTTACATAAGCACGGGTGTGTCTTCTCAGATCATTAACAATTTCGTTGCGAACAGGATATAGATGTTCTCTGTTTTCTTCTTCCGGAATTGGATTACGTGGTCCACTACTTTCAGAATTGTAACCAGCGGAATAATCTTTGAAAAACAGGTTTCCTTGGCCAGCCATGCACTGGCGGCCCTCCTTCTAGCGCCAAAACCGTTGAGGCCTGGAAATTCGCAGGAAGAAACAGTAAGGGATTCTCCCCAATCAACGTTCCCAACTAGCCCGTTGACTGTTTGAAATAGGGAATCCATCCGGTTTGCGGTCCGGCTACCGTAGGTCAATAAACGAAAACTGAAGCTCTACCGGTTGCGGCCTGGCCCACCGAGTTTTTGTATTTTTACTTAAAGAAATGATATGCAAGTGTCTAACTAAATGCAGGGTGGTTAAGGATGCAAGGAGCATTCACAACGTGATGTGCAGGTTCTTACCCCTCGTCTTGCGCTCGTAAGCAACCAAACCAGATACAAAATAAATAAGCTAACTATCTAAACTATCCCTAGGGAGCAAGGTTATTATTTTGGATGAGCAATACATTTTCACATACATTAAGAGGAATCACAGATAGCTGATACTTCTTCTAAAGCACATGAACGCTTACAGATATTTGAATAACCGGATAGCCGATCATTTTATGACAACATTCATTGCTCACAATGAAAAATATCCCAAAAACTACTGAAGAACATTTAACCAGGACATAAGTTCAGAACATTAAATACTCTTACAGTAAATGAAAACACAGCTGAAAACGAAATAGTTCTTCTTCAACATTATTCATTGAGCTGCACTGATACATTCCACTTTTCACTCTCTCCGATAGACAAATTGGCAGTTTCCTTTGCAAAACGAAGTAGTTCCTCTTACAAGCAAACATTTACCAAATTTTTTCCAGGGGAAAAAGCCCTTTCTCATTCCTACTTCTAAATATTTAAACCAAAACTATTTCCCCTTGGGCTGCCTTCCAGCGTGTGACTTTTCAGTTTCTTCAACGCTTTATATTCCGATCTTTTGTGAGCATGTGATCATGAAACACTTGGTAACTGATCCGTCTCTGGGGACACGCCTTTACAGCTCTGGACTTCGTTCCCCATTCGCCTCATTTCAATCATACATCTGCCAAACGAGTTAGTCTTTCTTCTCGTTGTGGCAGATTGACCGGTCGCCTGGAAATTGCCTGCATTCAATTTAAGAGCATGATTTAAACAACAACTATTATCAATTAACCATCATTCCACAAGGAAATGGCCGAGCGAACCACATCTGGGCCTGGCAATATTCTATGGTCACCGGCAGGAAAATTTAAGTCGGCCGTCAGATGTAAGTGAGCTCCCAGGCTAGAGGGTTCAGCCAGCCGCAACGTCGGATGAGGCTTGAGTCGCTGCCAGGCGAAACGCGGGCGGGATAGGCCATAAATCAGACGTCGGATGGTTTTAGCTTCGGAAGTCGGAAGACTCTGGGAGCCGCAATGGCGGAGGAGAGCTAGAGGATACGCGGAACGGACGGGAAGAAATTAGTCGGACATCGGAAGAGACTCAAATCGGAAGCTGACTATCTCTTCCCGGCCGCAACGGCGGGCGAGGAGAAGCTACGGGATACGCGGAACGGACAAGAAGAACTTAGTCGGATGTCGGAAGAGACTCAAATCGGAAGCTGACTATCTCTTCCCGGCCGCAACGGCGGGCGAGGAGAAGCTACAGACAAGCGATTTGTAGTTAACCTAAATCGGGCGTCGGACGGCTCTAAGAAATCGGACGCTGAAACGATCTGGGAGCCGCAACGGCGGCGGGAGAGAAACTCACAGCTCCCGACCTGGAACTAAAAGGGGGCCGATTACAAAAAAAAACCAAGTATTCAAACAGCTTTAAACATCAGGCACAGCTAGGTTCGTTCTTTCCACGAAAAGGCAACTCTAAAAAACAAAGATTTCCCCCTTTTTCGACCAGTACACCGGCATCCATGACTCAAACCAAACTGAACAAGGAAAACATAAACCGACTGACATTCATCTTCGAAGTAAAACGAAAAACAGATATGCCGGAGAGACTCAAGTCTTTAACGATCAAATCAAGTAAAATGATGAGGAGGGTCCCAGAGTTTAAGTAAAAATAATTTCGGGGAGAACGGTTGCGGTAGCAACATGCCGATACAACCAAATATGTAACACATGAATAATGTGACATTCAATGTTCATCAAGGGTTATGTCGCATTGTGATGTTTTTCACATTCTGGGAGTCATCATTTTTTATGTTTGATTGTGACATTCCTCCACATTTATGTCACTATATGAAATTCATCTTTTCAATCTTTGTCGAACGGTATGCAAGGGTTTTGTAATATTGCAATTTTTATCAAGTGCCATTTTTTATTGCAAAATTAAATTGCTAATCATGTTTTAGTTATGTCGATTTCTATTTTTATTTTTTAATATTTTTAATTAAATTGAAAAAATAATATTAACTAATAATTTAAATTAATTTGATATATATTAAAATAATTAATAATTTGAATTAATATCATATATTCAATGAGAAAAATTTGACTTTAAAATTTCATAATATTAAATAATAATTTTGATTTAGAATTTATTTTTTTCATTTTGAAACATAAATACATTATTTTCTTATTTTATATCTTAAATTTTATTTGAGCATGATCAAAATATATCTCAATAAAAAAATCTCTATGTACAACCATAATCCTCATTATGTCAAATGTTAACCATGAATTGAAAATTAATCAAATGCTTATGTTTGCACTTATCATAATCTAGAATTTTTTTCCAACCTTAATCATCATCATATAACCAAATTTGTTTTCCTAATATTCATGTAGTGTAGACATTATGATATAACCCTAAGTATTAAATGACATATAATATTATTGTGAATTAAATAATAATATTTCATTATTACTTTGAATATAATAATTTAATTAAAAAACATATTTCTAATGTAATTATCCATAATGCAATTAATTAATCAAAATGTAACATCATAATTAAAATATATTATCATTAATTAACTATTATATTGTTAATTAATGAAACCAAATCACTTCATTAAGATTATTTTATTAAGTGATGTATTGTTTAATTAAATATCATATTATTACAATTATTTAAATATTATTATTACTATTAATACTTCGCATATATGTCTCGAGGCCCACCCTTACCAGCAACAACCACAATAATAAAATACATATATTTGTATAGGCCCACTCTTATTAGCAACAATCACATTAATTTTATTAATGTGTTTAATTATGTAGATAAGCTTAAATTAGACACATACTTTTTATAATAATGTTTTTCCCTATAATATGTGTCTATTTTAGACATGGCCCTAATGAAACACATTAATAAATTTAATGTGATTGTTACTAATTGAGTCATAAACTATACTTTCTACTCCAATTACTTACTTCATACTCTTAAGTTGTATTTTTTACTTCAATAATTCACAATTCTATTCTACAAGAAAATAGAGTTTAGGGTTATTAGAGTCACCGACTCAATGCTTGTCTATTTCAAAGTCTTCAATCGCATGCAAGAAGCAGGCATCGATAGAACGTCCCAGTGCTGTTTGGAAGCAAGCATTTGTAGAACGTCCCATTGCTCTTTCCATTCTACAATGGGAAATATGGTTTATGGCAAACGGGCTGTTTCGATGGCCATCACGGTGTTGATCTGGTTTTTATTGTGCGTTGATATTGCTGCTCAACCAGGTAATAATTAAAAGATTTTGTCAAACATATCAGGACTCAACATTTTGACCATTTCTGTTATAACCATATTTAGTGTTCATATTATCTAGTCCACAATATATTATTTTCATTGATTATTGAATTTTTGGGCAGCAGGATTTCTCAGTATCCAGTGCGGAGGGAAAACTAATCACACGGACGAAAATAATATAGCATGGGTCACTGATGATAATTACATAGATTTCGGCCAGAAAGCAGAGATAGGGAACGAGACTAATGAAGCCTTCGGTACTTACTTGCATAGTCTAAGGTATTTTCCAGAACCTCTCAAGAAGTCATGCTATCAGTTGCATGTGGCCCCCAATGTGCCTCACCTCTTAACACTGTGGTTTGCCATTGGTAATTACGATGGATTTCAAAAGCGCCCGAGCTTCAATGTATCTGTTGAAACACAGGGTTTGTTGATATCGTGTAGCGTAACAAATTCTAATGAATTTCCATCTTTATTTGACGACATATTGGTTAGTTCAGGCAGAGTGTTGTATATTTGCTTGATAAGAACCTCCGAGTCTAGTGATGATCCCTTTATCAACGCTATTGAACTGAGGACCCTCCGAGATGGTATGTATGAACAAGGTAAGCCAGGAACAAGGTTGCGGAATCTATTGAGACTTGATGTCGGTGGAAGTTCTACCATTAGGTTAACATTTCGAACTTTATATGTTTTACTGATAGAAATCGAATCGTTTGTGTATATATTCATCGCAAATAAATTTGGTCCTTGAATGTCGAAATTTCAATGCCCTTATGTTGTGTCATAAATTCTTTTTGTTAAATGAAGCAGGTATCGTGTAGACATCTTCGACCGCATCTGGGGATCAATTGCACCTAGTGACAGAGTCGAATATCTTGAAGACTTAACTTTGAATAGTCCTACATTGACTGTATGTTCGGAACATCCGATTTCCACAAACAAGACCAGAAACTTTCCTCGCGGTGCTGTAATGCAAACGGCGTGGGTTACGAATGGTGCTGATCACAACCTTGAAATGACTATAAGAACGCTCTCCGGTTCCAAATCAGTACTGAAATCGAGATGCTTAATATATCTGAATCAAGATCTTTTTACGTCACCATAAATGGAACAAAACGATCAAACACCATTACTACGGCACCGAATCAATATGTAGTAGATCTCATTATCCCATTAAATGAAACAAAAGAGTTCACACTTGGGCTCGTGAAGGCCACTAACTCTACCAGGCCTCCTATAAGCCTCCTATAATCAAAGATTATGAGCATTACTTGCTATATGATACCGACCAGTCAACATATTCACAAGATAGTAAGTACCCATTCAGTAGATTTCTCGTTCTGAAATTGCTGATATTATAATTCAATGTCTAACCAACGTTATTAAACTGCAGTGACAGCTCTTGACGTTATCAAAAGTAGGTTTGACATGAAATATTGGATTTCTGATCCTTGCTATGTGATTAAGTGGGATGGAATTAATTGTGGTTATAACAGATCTTCAGGCATAAGAGTTTCAGAAATGTAAGTTTAATTCTTTTAATTCTTTTGATTAGAGATTATTACTGATATAACACTAATTGAGAGATTTCACAATCTTATTATTGTCATAGATTTGTCAAGAAGGAATCTCACATGACCGGTCCGTCAACATATTGGACAGTTGACTACATTAGTTAACTTGTAAGATATGCATTTTCATTAATGAGACATAATCCTTAATAAACTACGAATGAAACATAACCCATGATAAACATCACAATGCGACATAACCATTGATGAACATCGAATGTCACATTAGTAATGTGTTGTATTTTTTGTTATGTCGATATATACTCGACATTGTAGCGCACCATGGTTGGATTTGGTCAACTATGTTTCACTTCATGTTAAGAATAGCCAACCATGGTTGACTTTAGTGATTCATGTTTGATTCTCTTATGTATCACATCTTGGGTGTTGTCATTATGTGACATAATCATTGACCCTTGTTTACACGCTATAATCAGAGACATTAACCCTTAACCCATGTCGCAATGTGACATAACCCTTGATAAATGTTGAATGCAGCATAACCCTTCATAAACATCAGGGTGAGTGCACAAAGATGAGGGTCTCTTTTGGCGCGTTAGATGCAATAGAAAACTCAAAAAACAGACATCCATCAACTTGCATGGATATTTTGAGACACTTACACAATGAATCTTGCGATGAGTAAAACACAAGAAATGTAGGAAATTGAATGACCTTTCCAAATATATAATTTTTTTCTATTGAAAATACAATTAACTATCTGAAGTTAGATATTTTTTAAAGGGCACTTTTCATTTTTTGGACAAATTATAAGGTATATGTTTTTGTGGGTGCAGCGTCTGAGTGACTAAATAATGGAATAAACTTATGAAAATTGGTATACATATAGAGAACATATAGTACTAGTGCACGACTATTTTTCCAATATTAAATACAATATTTTTAATTTTTTATTTATTATCTAAGAGATCAAACCTCGAAAACGGTACGTCAATTGTGGGTGCAGCGTTTGAATGTCTTAATGCAATTATTTGGAAATGGATTTTTTATAGCATGTAGAGCTCGGTGTTCTTTAGTGCACCATACAAATTTTTTTTAAATGGTTGAGAAACGAAAGAAATATGGACGAAACACTAACAGTGTGTTTTTTGAGTTGAGGAGTGATGATAGAAGATAAATAAGAAAAAAATAGAAAAAATAATGTATTCTTGTTAAAATTTACATATTTAGAATCTACAAAAAAAACCATATCTGTTTCTAAAATCTCATAAAAAATGGAGGTGTGCAGCATAATCAGACGAACCGCTAAACATGAGCATATTGAAAATTTGGATATAATGCTGAATTTGCCATGGTTTATCATACTCCAAGGCACAGGCATGTTGAATCCGAAGCAAAGTACAAAGTAGACACATAGGCATAAGAATTCCATGTAAGCATGGGTGGAGGCTCGGCCTTATCCTTTGGAGGGAATAAATTTTTGAATTTAAATACAATGTGAGCGCGATTTAGCTGAACAAAACGCGTGCGTGTTCAAAATGTACAAAACGCGTGCGCGTTTTTGTGAAAGCAAAATAACATTCATTATCATCATCACAATGCTCATCTTCATCATCATGTTCATTTTCATCATCATTATCCTCATCACCATCATCATCATCATCATCACCATCACCATCACCATCGTCATCTTCATCATCCTCATCATCATCATCACCATCAACATCATGAACATCATTATCATCACCATCAACATCATCAACATCATCATCACCATCGTCGTCATCATCATCATGAACATCATCCTCATCATCATCATCCTCATCCTTTTCCTCATCATCATCATTATCGTCATCATCATCATCATCATCTCAACATCAACATCATAAACATCGTCATCACCATCGTCATCATCATCATCATGATCATCATCATCTTCATCATCATCATCATCATCACCATGATCATTGATCATCGATCATCATCATCAACATTGCCATGTTCATCATCATCATCTTCATCATGTTCATCATCAACATCATCATCATCTTCATCTTCATCTTCATCACCATCACCATCGTCATCACCATCACCTTCATCATCATCATCATCATCATCATGATCATCATAATCACCATCAACATCATGAACATGATCATCAGAATCGTCACCACCATCATCAACATCATCATCACCATCGTCATCGTCATCATCATGATCATCATCATCATCATCATCATCACCTTCCTCATCATCATCATCATCATCGTCATCATCATCATCATCAACACCATCGCCATCATCATCATCATCATCATCTTCATCATCATCATCATCATCACCATTGTCGTCGTCGTCATCACCATCACCATTCCCATCACCATCTTCATCATCATCATCAACATCATCAACATCATCATCATCATTATCATCCTCATCATCATCCTCACCATCAACATCATCACCATCATCATCATCATCATCATCACCATGGACATCATCTTCATCATCTTCATCTTCATCTTCATCATCATCATCATCCTCGTCATCATCATCACCTTCATCATCATCATCATCATCATCATCATCATCATCATCATCACCATTAACATCGTGAACATCATCATCATCATCCTCATCATCATCACCATCAACATCATGAACATCATCATCAGTCATCATCATCATCATCATCACCATCAACATCATGAACAGCATCCTCATCATCATCATCATCACCATCAACATCATGAACATCATCATCATCATCCTCATCCCATCATCATTATCACCTTCACCTTCATCATCATCATCATCAACAACATGATCATCATCACCACCATCATCAACGTGAACATCCTCATCATCATCCTCATCATCATCACCATCAACATCATAAACATCATCAACATGATCATCATCATCATCATCATCACCATCCTCATCATCATCACCATCAACATCATCTTCCTCAACATCATCTTCCTCACCATCATCATCATCATCATCAACGTCATCATCATCATCCTCATCATCCTCATCACCTTCATCATCATCATCATCATCATCATCAACATGATTATCATCATCACCATTAACATCATGAACATCATCATCATCATCCTCATCATCATCCTCATCACCATCAACATCATGAACATCATCATCATCATCATCAACACCATCAACATCATCTTCATCATCTTCATCTTCATCATCCTCTTCATCATCCTCCTCATCCTCATCCTCATCCTCATCATCACCTTCATCATCATCATCATCATCATCATCAACATGATCATCATCATCACCATCAACATCATCACCATCATCATCATCATCATCATCATCATCAACATGATCATCATCATCACCATCAACATCGTGAACATCAACATCATCATCCTCATCATCATCCTCATCATCGTCACCATCAACATCATCACTGTCATCATCATCATCATCATCATCACCATCAACATCATCTTCATCATCTTCATCTTCATCTTCATCATCATCATCACCTTCATCATCATCATCATCAACAACAACATGATCATCATCATCACCATTGACATCGTGAACATCATCATCACCATCCTCATCATCATCATCACCATCAACATCATCACCATCATCATCATCATCATCATCACCATCAACATCATATTCATCATCTTCGTCTTCATATTCATCATCATCATCATCATCCTCATCATCATCACCATCAACATCATCACCATCATCATCATCAACAACACAACATCATCTTCATCATCCTTGTCCTCATCTTCATCATCATCATCACCTTCATCATCATCATCATCATCAACAACATGATCATCATCATCACCATTGACATCGTGAACATCATCATCACCATCCTCATCATCATCCTCACCATCAACATCATCACCATCATCATCATCATCATCATCATCACCATCTTCATCATCTTCGTCTTCATCTTCATCATCGTCATCATCCTCATCATCATCCTCCTCATCATCACCATTGACATCGTGAACATCATCATCACCATCCTCATCATCATCACCATCAACATCATCACCATCATCATCATCATCATCATCACCATCAACATCATCATCGTCTTCATCTTCATCATCATCATCATCCTCATCATCATCACCATCAACATCATCACCATCATCATCACCATCAAC
>LPNX010465630.1:8239-33387 GCA_001517045.1 Pseudotsuga menziesii | reverse complement strand
TTTAATCCATGTATTCTATAGCTAATTCAACATCCTACATGTTTTTTAGATATAAATCCATCAAAATATATTAAAATATATACTATACAAAAAATGCTCCTGAAATGCTCACAAAATGGGAGCTTTTGAAAAAATTTCTTTTCGCTCCACTCTCGCTTGTCACTCCTATATCCTACTCCCAACAACATAGGCTTGAAAACCTGAAAAACAAAACAACAACACATTTCATGAGAGGTGAAGAGGAAAACCATTTGCGAAAAGATCACAGATTTTACTTGGAAATTTTCTGCGTGCTTTTGAAAATTGTTTCTCATAGTTTTCCATGTTTCTTTTGATATCCTAAATACTTCAAGTTTCTTATCTTTATGAGGTCGTGGCTGTTCATGTTCTTAGAAATCCATTAATTGTTTTCTCCTATTTATTGTTTTCCCTACTTGGGGGGACATTGTCCCTAACAGCTTAGTCGATTGGCAAGAAGGTTAGTTAGAGATTGGGAAACTCAACCCATAAAGAAGTTTCTGTCTGAATAGGTGAAAACTACTTGCGTGTAGTTTATTGAAATTTGTTCCTTTTCATTTCCCATTTTTTATTTTTAGGGGCCCATGGTGTCTAAAATATTGGTGGGCTATCCGAGGGCTGGATTAAAGGCTATTGGAAGAATTGGAGAATCAACCAATAGAAGATAGGGGTGTTTGGAAATATTACTCTATTGAGAATCTTGTGTTCTAGTGAGTGAAATTACTTAACTGAGTTGGCATATTTATGGGACCTTGCACGGAATTTATTCAAGGTGTTTCTTCTTAGTATATTGAAAGAGTGCGAGGATTTGGGTACATACTTTGATATTTCTTTTGTACCATCTCTCCTCATTTATTACAAAATAAAAGTGCAGGAGTGAAGCCTCTGGATGAACTATGGATACTTACCCTATGATCATAACTAGTCATCCCCTAGGAGATCAAACACTAAGAAATAAGTACTTTTGACCTAACTTCAATTGTCAATGTAGAAATAGAGTTTTCCTAGATTTGAACTCTCATTCTAAATTTCTATGTTGTCTATTGTTTCAGTTGAGCAAAATCAAAATATCATCTTGTGTACTTCATTTCAGCACTTTGAAGTCAGTTTGAGTTCACTATGAATCCTATAGGTTATATGAAAATTCATTTGCTTAAATTCTAGTTATATCTTAGATAAGATAACTTAATTCATGTCCACAAATGACCAAGGAATACGTCAATGGAACCAGATGGTACAATCAGTGTACACTATCCATAAGACTGTAGGATTGTATAGAACACTCGTTGTTGCTAAAATGTTATCCAAGTAAAAGAAATACTAATTAAACAAAAGTTTCTAGAACTCTCATAGATATTCTTTCCACGTTAACATCAATGAAAAGAGATTTGACACCTGTCAAATCTCCATTTCCCTTAGGGAGTTGTTGCTGAGAGAAAATGACTATTGTGTAGAACATTTTTCCATGACTTTGGCATCTCCTTTGTGTTCCACTTCAGGTTCTTGTTAAATTCCTCCCCCTACATGCAAGTCACATCATTTGCATGAACTGTATTTATGTTTATATTTTTTAAGCATTTTGTATATATGATCCACTCATAAATGTGCATAAGCAAGATCTAGATCCAAGAATAAAACATCATATGATGGACATTTTTAGATTCTTATATTTTTGGGACTTATTTATCTTCTAACGTGTCTTAATAGCAACAATTTGCTTTTGTTGAATATTTTTTATCTCTTAATTTAAGCTTATTTGAGCCTTCAATAATGTTTTAGGGTGTAACCTAATTGACAAAACTTGGGAAAGATTTGGGGATGTCAAGGTCACTGAAAGGAGTCTAATATGGTATGTATGCAAATATCAAATAAAAATTTCAAATAGGATGTGTTTGGCAGTGGGGATGTAAGATGACTCACATAATTAGATATGGAAAGTATGCACAAATGATTATTACCAGACTGAAGACAGCATATATTCAAGAGTAGAAATACTGTGTTCTTTGAAAGACATACGAGATTTTTTAATTGACCTGATACCTTGTAACTAGTATTTTTGAACGTCTTGCAAGAATACAAATTTAACAGAGACAATTGAACTGGAAAAACTTCTAATAAATTATGTTTTGTGAATTTTATCTTCGGTATAACAATATGAATATCTATTTTTTCCAAACATTTCTATGTCTTGTTGATCCCACTCATTCAACCCTCTAAATGGATTAAATTTTTTAATATTGATTCTTAAAGCCAGTCCAATACTACAAGAATTGTACCTTTTGCAAAATAGAAGTAACTTGTAATTTAACACACTTAAATTCTAGTAAGTTCAGAACCTTCTTTCCACTCCTGTTTTTAATTTTTAGCTAACAAAGCTCAGGGTTCAAACATAACTCTGTGCCTATTAGGCACCCACATTCTCATAGAAGTTTGGCTGGTCGACACAAGCCACTTGGCCCATGATGAAGCCATTTTTTACTATGCAGAATAATAAAGAGCAAGATAAACATAAAATCCATGTCTAGGTACTGTTTCACAAGTCGTCATTTGGACCAAAAACCCTTAGTAAAGGGAATATCATCTTTCACATCACTACGAAAAGGGGCATGACATCCATCCCCTGCCAAAATGCACTAGGAATTATTGAAATTTCTTGGAATCCTTTTCCAAGGAAGTGTCACAGTGAGTAGTAATGGTTGGGCATAGTTACATATGACCCCCAAACATAGCACTAGATTAACATAGAACTAGATACCTACCACTTGATCACCCTGTCATAGGCCTAAAAACTTGTAAATCAAAACAACAACACATTTCGTGAGAGGTGAAGAGGAAAAGTAGATGTGAAAAGACGACAAATTTTACTTGGAATTTTCTGTCTACTTTTGAAAAAAAATTCTCATAGTTTTCCATGTTTCTTTTGATATCCTAATAATTTCAAGTTTCTTATCTTTATGAGGCTGTGGTTGTTTCTATTCTTAGAAATCCGTTAATTGTTGTCTCCCATTTCTTGTTTTCCCTACTTGGGGGGACATTGTCTCTAACAGCTCCGTCGATTGACTTGAAGGTTAGTTGGAGATTGTGGAACTAAACCCATAACAAGGATCGTTGCTTGAATCTACAAAGAATTTTATGTATGAATAGGTAAAAACTACTAGAGTGCAGTTTCTTGAAATCTATTCCTTTTCATTTCCCATTTTCAATGTTTAGGGGCCCATGGTGTCTAAAATATTGGTGGGATATCTGAGGGCTGGATTAAAGGCTATTGGAATAATTGGAAAATCAACCAATAGAAGGAAGGGGTGTTTGTAAATATTCCTCTACTAAGAAGCTTGTGTTCTAGTGAGTGAAATTACTTAAATGAGTTGGCATATTTATGGGACCTTGCACGAAATTTCTTCAAGGTGTTTCTGCTTAGTATATTGAAAGAGTGTGAGGCTCTAGGTACAAACTTTGAGATTATTTTGTATTGTATCTCCTCATTTCTTGAAGAAACAAAGTGCAGTAGTGAATCCTCTGGATGGACTATGTATACTTACCTTATGAGCATAACTAGTCACCCCCGAGGAGATCAAACACTAAGAAATAAGTACTTTTGACATAACTTCAATTGTTAATGTAGAAATAGAGTTTTCCTATCTTCAAAATCTCATTCTAAATTTCTATGTTGTTTATCGCTTCAGTTAAGAAAAATCAAAATATCATCTTGTGTACTACCTTTCAGCACTTTGAAGTCAATTTAATTTCACTGTGAATCCTATAGGTTGGACTAGATAATATGAAAATTCATTTGCTTAAATTCCAGTTCTATCTTAGACAAGATAACCTAATTGATGTCCACAAATGACCAAGGAATAGGTCAATGGGACTAGATAGTACAATCAGTGTACACTGTCCACAAGACTATAGGACTGTATAGAACACTCATTGATGCTAAAATGTTATCCATAAAATAAATACTAATTAAACAAAAGTTTCTAGAACTCTCCTAGGTCTTATTTTCAAGTTAACATTAATAAAAAGAGATTTGAGACTTGTCAACTCTCCATTTCCCTTGGGGATTTGTTGCTGAAAGAAAATGACTATTGTGTAGAACATTTTTCCACTACTTTGCTACATCTCCTTTCTATCCCACTTCAGGTTATCATTAAATTTCCCCCCCATGCATGCAAGGCACATCATTTGCATGAACTCTATTTATGTTTATATGTTTAATGTATTTTGTCTATATGATTGTTGGGAAAAATAGTCTTGAATAATTTACCTAATATTTAATTATCGACTGGGTTTGGTAGGATTAGAGTTGTTATAGAATATATGCAAAGGTAGAGGGATTCTTAGGGTGTCGTGGTAATACTTTGGTAAACAAACGATTTAAAGGTATTTCAAAATGAAAAACTCAGTTGAACTCCTAAGGATCCAACTTAGTTGAGATAATAGAAACGGAGGACTAGGGTAGAGTGGGATCAAGTTATACTACTCTACTCTATGAACAATTACTAAAAGAAAAAAATATGGACAGTGTGATGACAATGAACTATTCTTTATAAGAAGGTCTATTTTACTGATAAACAACTTACAATGAATAATTTACAACAACTAGTTATACATGCAACTAATAGATGGCCACTAATTCCATTCTCCTTGATTATTTTGAGGATAAGGATTTACTGTAATCAGGACAAGAGAAGGACAAGTATCAAAATGGCTTTCAAATGAGGTGAAGAAGCTAAAGGGAATCATATATACCTTAATTTCTATGAAAATATGTAAACTAAGAACCATCTAATTACAAGCTATAGTAAACATAATGATCCATAAATAAATAAATCCTACTATGAAAAAGTTAAAATAATATTACAAGAAGGTAAACATGATTTATGAACAGGCAGAAAACTTATAAAGATGATCTAAATTATATTATATGGATTCCTTTAATAACCATATGATTAAGAGGACAAATTGTGTTACTATGAGAAACAACACTTAATTGATTAATACATCTAAAAATTCACATGTGAAGGAACAATTTAAATTTAATTACAAATCAATACAAAAGATCAAAACACATAACATAATTCTTTAGGCATAAGGTGAGAAGAAAAAGGAAAGAAGAATGAGGTCTAACAAGTAGTATAACAATCTTATCTAAGGGTCTTAAGAGAAAATACAATCACTATCGAACTACTACTATCAAAATAGAATAAATAAACTAAGGAAATAAGCTCAAAACAGATTAAAGATACACAGGGTTGAATGAAAGATTGAACAATAGGTTCAAATGAACGTCCATATGGAAGGTAGAACATACTATCTGAATGACAGTCTGTCTAAAGAAAATACTAAAATTTCATAAAAATAGTGAATTTAAATGATTGCTTGAGAACAACTGACTCATGCATATGCTAATGAAATATGAAAGAACAAAAACTAAATCTACTTACTGATTAAATCTTATGGAAACATAATCTAAACTAACTCATAATTCAAAAAGGAAATTACATTACTAAATAGACTGAAATATACTTAAGCAAAAACAGAACTAAATAAAACTAGATTTACTATGATTTAACCAAAGGAATCTAATCTAAAGATCAAGTAATGAACTAAAAAAAAATTGAAAAGGAATTTAGAAACTATTCTAGGTGCAATCGGTTGCTAACTGGTAAAGGAAAACTACATAATTGGCATGATAACAATGAAATCTATGCTACATAAAAGAATTAACATAAACGATTACAAGACTAAAATTGCATAAACAATTTATAAGTAACACTATACTAATTACAGAGAAAGGAAATAACAAAACATACACAAAAATGTAAGACTCTGTTGTTAGGTGGCCCTCCTAGAAAATAGGTTAATGTTTTTCTAATGGAACACGATCATGCACAACGTAATGGAACTTTCATTAAACCAAAGGTAGTGTTACACACTGTTGTGGAAAACTGATAAAACAACTAACTATCTCTCTATCCTTACTAACTCCATCGATTCTATCAACTACTAACCATGAGCTATCAACTATTAAAATTCATCGATTAACAACTATTTCTCGCATGATATCATCTGTTTATATAGTGTTTACAGAAGGTGAGCTGACTGAAACCCTTACGGGTCTATTACAAATCACTAAAACCTTGCTATATGTTTATTTGTGACAGTGGCCTCACGTCCCTAATGTTTTATAAACTGGAATACCATTGAAAAAGGTGTCACGATCTAAATTCGTTAATATATTTATTTATAATATTTTTCCCAAAAACTGCTAGTATTCTAATGAAGGAAAACAACTATGTAAAATGCAAATTAATATCCAAGGCCGTAGATAAAAATTCCTCACAGGTTACAACCTATGCTATCAAAGTAAAAACCATAATAACTTGTTTTGACAGTGGATTGAGTGGGCCGGTATTTCCTCTATCTAAAAATTAAGTGCTTAGGGTAAAATGCATCACGACACATACAATACAATTTTACAAAACCTCACAACCATATTTTAGGGTTTATAAAAAGAAAAAAAACCTAAAATTACTTTATAACTATGTTTGTATCAAGGAAATCAGTAAGTAACAACTGACTCTTATACTATTCTATCAATCAAACAGAGTGGCAATCAACATTTTTAATAATATACACAACTCCCACGTCTATAATCTACGAGCATCAGAATGAAGCTACACTCCCACTTTGGCATGATTTTAAATAATAAAGCTTTCATGGGTATTTAAACTATACGAAGAACCTTTTCTTGTTTCAAATAACAATAGAAATAACTGACAGTGGCCTTACATCTTTTATCGAACAATTACGACAGTAAGAGCCTCACAGCCTTATCGTTTTCCAATTATACCACAAACTGTAAACAAGACTGAAAAGCAATTAGAGCGCATCCATTATCAAAGCATACATAGTCGCATGGATAAAGAAAGAAAAATGAAGTTACAGTTTTGTTAAATTAATGGCATGGCGTTATACAAGCCCTCATGGGGTCCTTCAAAAATTAAGTAATTATCCACGGAGAAAGTCATAGACTATTTTCTCTCAAACCCTTAAACTCTGTCATAAGTTCAAGTTATCAAAACAAAAATAACACAGTCCATAGAATTCATTGTCGAATGGCTTTCCAGATGTGGAAATTAAAGCCTCACAGTTACCAAAGTAAATCTATCACTTTCACATCGACGAGGAATCATAGGGATGAAACCCCAATGTTACAAGGATAAACCCACAACAAGAAACCAAGTGTTGTATCCATAGAGCCATAAAAGGTGAATCCATAAGTCTTACCAGTTGTAATATCTTCTCGGCTAGTATCTTTCCAAAACCCTCCTGGTAATCTACTCCACATACGTTGGTTCTGAAAGTTAAACCATATTTTCATAAATCATGTACAAAGAAAAGGAAATAGTAATGGCAATGCGGATGGAGTTTTACCTTTCTCGGCGTTCTTAACTCTAGTAAGAGTCACCCAAACACCATAAAAATGAGAACTGCAAACTCCATCAATGAACGATTCGAGTTTAGACAAGTTCAGAAGGTGTCGAGGGATGATTTTTATGGATCCTTCATCTGATGTAGGAGCATCGTGGTATGCCAGCAATGTGATGAGTTGGTAACATGTTGTGGGATATTTTTGGTTTTGCTAAGTCATAGTTTGTTAGCACCAATAGGAATAATTGTGGATCATAACTCCCTGCGAGGAGATCATGCCGCAAGTGGTTTGTTGTTGATAGATACATTTCATCATGCGTTGTAGTGGTTTATTTTTGGTTGCAGGCACACTTAGTGTAGGAGTTACACTTTAGTTTAAATAGGTAGTTTAGATAAGTATGAAGGGTTTTGTTCTTCAGTTCGGTTCTTCAGGATTAGAATCCCATTTGCAAAGAGACAGACAGACCTACATTTGGTTCTGCTTGCAAATATTTTAATATACTGAAGAAGGAGAGCCAAGATGTGTGTGTGTTTGTTTACTTAATAGGAAGAGTATTTATGTGTTTGTAGCATTATTATCGTAGGTGCATTTACTAATTTGAGCTCTGTATTCATGAAGAGCCGACTTCGACGGTTTTCTGAACATATGTGCATTTCTGTGAAATTATTGATTCAAGGGTTAAATTGTTGCTTGAATGGATGAAATAGGTCATATATGCATGCATAGAAGGGTTAGGCTAATGAATCTTAGATATTGCAGGCTGGATTGATCGATTCTCTGATCAATCGGTGTAGCACACAGATTTTCTCCATTAACCATTTTTGCAGAGAATGAATGGGAGAGATTGAGTCCACAGACGAAGATTTGACGGTCTAGCAGAGATCTGCAACAGAAGTTGCAAAGGAGAGATTCACATCAAAGAATAGATCGACAGTCATGGAGTAGGCTGCAAAGATCTGACGGTTGAGAAAAGTTGTGGAAGGAAATATGTGGGGGAGAAAATTTAGAAAGTTGACATCCTGCATCCCGCAACCTGATTGCGGAAATCCTGTTATGAAAACTCTGTTGCAGAAACAGAGTTACGGGAAGGCCTGTTGTGGAAACTTGGTTATGGAAATAGAGTTGTAGAAAGGTGGTTGTGGAAATAGTGCTATGGGAAGGTGAGTTGTGGAAACTCTGTCATGGAAATAGAGTTGTGGAAAACCCTGTTGCGGAAACAGATTTGCAGGGAGGTGATTTTTAGAGTACAATTTGGTCGTTGGATAAATTTGGAAATCCTACTAAGTGTAGGAGCCACCATATCCTGAAGGTGCTGGTTGGTTTCGTTGTGGTTGATCCGTCCTGCACCAGTTTTGGTATCAAAGCTGGTGCAAAAAAATAATTGCACACTATGGAGAGGAATCTTGCAATATTAATTTGCAGGTTGAGGGCAAAGTGCTGATTTATGAACAGAGGAATTATGAAGGGTACTGTGGTATGGGAACCCTCACAGCAGAGTGCTGTAGGAAATGAATACAAATCTCAAGCCTGTAGAGAGCATAGAAAGTGCTCAAATGTTTTGTGTGAGAAATAAAGAAATGTCAATAGGTCTAGTAGGAGGAATCTTGATGAGGTGTTGAGAGGGTATGCTTGTTTGCAATTCATCATGAGTGTGGGAAAGCTCATGGAGGAGGTATGGAAGTTGGCTACTAAAAGCCATCTAAAGGGTTCAATAGGAAGCTGCAGTAGAACAAGGGAAGATGCCATATAAAGTGGTGTCAAGAGGATGAGTCAGAGTAGCTTTGCGGAGAGGTTACTATGTTGAAGAAGAGGATTATTAAAGTGACCTAAATGTTACATGTGGAATCTATAGAAGGTAAGTATTATGGATAGAAAATAAAGAGGAGGGTGCAATCGCTTGTAAAGAGGTTATGTGCCAGGAATCTCAGGCACAAACTTAGTGTTTGGGTGAAGGAAAAGGACAGACTCAAGGAAGCTAAGCATGAGGAAGAAGTTCACATGATGTGTGAACCTGAGCAAGGTGTGTACCTTAAAGGAGAGATAGGATGCTGATACAAGGTTTTTAGACAAGCTCATAAACAAATCAAATAGTTCATATCAGTATACAGAGGAAAATGAGGATGTTAATGAGAAGTTCATTGAGTATTTCAAAGGTTGTTTTACAAAAATAGATCAACATGGAAGAATGGAGGAGAAGGCATCAGTTGACGCTGAAGTGCCTTATTTTTTTCAAACTGAAAATATGTGTTTAATTGCAGGTTGCACAGTTGGAATAGAGGGACAATTGGTGAATATTTTCCAATAGTTTAAAAAGGATGAATATGAGGGTAAAAAACTATGGACATATGGAATGTCTATGTTTTACATATCTATTTGCTGATTTTATTTTAGGTATTATGCAAGTGGATGGCTAGAATGGTGGATGATGAAGCAAATTTGCTAGGTGGGAATCAAATTTCCTTTCATTGGCTAAAGGAAAATACAGAGGAAGAAGTTGTCTTGAGGAGCAACATGGAAATTTAGAATAGAGCTGAAGATAGTGAGCGAAATGACAGCGAACCTGTTATACAACAGAGGGACAAAGATTTTGAAGTTCTTTATACTTCCAGGAAAATGAAACTTACAGTGGAGAAGGGCATCCAGACAAAGATGTTTCAGCAAAAAAGTAGACTGGATGAGGAGATAGATGAGTTATGGCATCTCATGTAGAGGTGTACGAGGAAAAATGATAATGAGGTTCAAACAGTCATTTGGATTACTGTGGAAGAATCTGAAGATCATTGCAGAGCTGATGAGCAGCAACAGTTACAAAGCAAGATATGGGATCCAGGAGGTTTGAGGATTAAAGCTACATGACCAAGAGGTCATGGTTTCTTTTGAATATTACAAGGATGGTGATGTCAAGTGAAAGGTGAACATGAGTGTTTTGTGGAGTCAAAATGTATACCATAAATTTGTTGTTGATAAAGTGCTGGAAAGTATGCTTCAAGGGGTTGTTCGATGAGAATACTACTCAAAATTACACTTTGAGTATCTGCTACAACCTTACAGAAAATTAGCAGGAAGGGAGCTCATGGATGGGAGACATGAAGAGTTTCAAGCTCGGGAGTTTGATGCAGGAGCATCATGGCATGCTAGAAATGTGATGAGTTGGTCACATGTTGTGGCATATTTTTGGTTTTGCCGAGTCATAGTTTGTTAGCATCGATAGGAATAATTGTGGATCATGAATCCCTATGAGGATATCACTCCGCGAGTGGTTTATTGTCGATAGAGACATTTCATCATGCGTTGTGGTGGTTTATTTTTGGTTGTAGTACCACTCAGTGTAGGAGTTATAGTTTAGTTTAAATAGGAAGTTTAGAGAAGTATGAAGGGTTACGTTCTTTAGGGTTATAATCCCATTTGCAGAGAGATGGACATCTGATTGTGCTTGCAAATATTTTAATAGACTAAAGAAGGAGAACTGAGCTGTGTGCGTGTGTATTTTCTTAATAGGAAGAGCAGTTGTGTGTTTGCAGTGTTATTATCCTAGATGCATTTGCTGATTTGAGTTGTGTATTCATGAAGAGCCGACTTCAATGGGATTTTGAGCATCTGTGCATTTCTATGAATTTATTGATTCAAGGGTTAAATTGTTGCTTGAATGGATGAAATAAGTTGTAGATGCATGCATAGAAGGGTTAGGCTAATGAATCTTAGAGATTGCAGGCTGGATTGATCGATTCTTTGATCAATCGGTGTAGCACGCATATTTTCTGCATTAACCAGTTTTGCAGAGAATGAATAGGGTAGACTGATTCTACAGACGAAGATCTAACGGTCCAGGGGAGATTCAGAATGGAAGTTGCAAAGGAGATAACGAATCTACAAAGATATGGGAGATCTACATCAAATAATACATCGATGGTTGTGGAGAATGACACGACGATCTAACGAATGAGAAAAGTTGTCGAAGGAAAGTTGCAAGCGAGCAAATTTGGAAAGTTGACATCCTGCATCCCACATCCCACAACTCGCTTGCAGAAATCCCATTGTGGAAAATCTGTTGCAAAAACATAGTTGTGGGAAGGCCCTTTGTGGAAACTCTATTGCAGAAACATAGTTGTGGAAAGGTGGTTGCGGAAACAGTGTTGCAAGAAGGTCTATTGCAGAAACTCTATCACGGAAATAGAGTTGCAAAAAAACCTGTTGCAAAAAATGGAGTTACAGGGAGGTGATGTTTAGAGCATAATTTGGCCATTGGCCAAATTTGAAAATCCTGCTAAGTGTAGAAGCCACCAGATCCTAGAGGTGCTGGTTGGGTTGGTTGTGGTTGATCTCGCCTGCACCACCATCTCTGGTTGTAGATAGTAGAACAACAAGGTCGAACATTCGAAGGATGAATGCAAAAATGAGAAAACAATTAACATCAACTAGAGCCCCATCAAAAATACAAATGCAACCATTAAGACATATTAAAACCCTAGGGTTTTGCACCCTGTCCTTTGCCTGCTAATTGGAGGTTTTAATGCGACCACATGGCCTGCATGTGGAATTTTTTATGTCACGTCCTTTGCATAATTATTTTGCCAATTTTGTTCCAAGGGTTATGCCTTTAGTCACATCATACATAAAAACCAAAACCCTATGCATATTGTTCCCCACTTTGGAGCTTATAACAGATGATAGTGTGGAGGGTTATCGTAATGCTTGCAATATCTTTTATCCAAGATGGATACTTTCAAGCGTATGTCATAGTTTAGGTATATAGTATATGTTTTGGTTAGGGATTTTTCATGTTGAGGATAGATACAATATATTATATAGTATGAATATGAAAGAAACTAGGTTAAGGTTTAGGTTTTTTTCGCAAACCAAGCCAGATCACCTTTCCTTATCACTTTGTTTCTCTTTAGCGTAGGATTGTTTCTCAACAAAATTTAAGGGTGATCTCATCCACCTGCACAAAGGGAAAAGAAGGTTCAATCATTAGTCATAAATACTAAGTAAGACTATGACCCTTTTCTTTAATAGATCATGAGTGGATCAAACTTAAGGAACGATAAAGAAATGAAAGGAACAAAAAGGAATTTCACAACGTTGCAACCAACTGAGTCTTTAAAAGCAGTTTTGTCACAAAATAGTATCAACCAGAATGTATGACATAGCATCGACCAAAGGTCGTAAACAAAAAATGTTAATGATAAATACTAAACAAAGATACATAAATATTGCATTTTATTAAATCCTTTATCACTACAACAGAAGTTTAGGAAGTATAACATCTCTCAAAATTATTTCCTAAGAACTTTTAAAGTTACATGCAGTAAATCATTTTCGTTTTGTTTTTATGATTTTAAAGGAATGTTGCATGTGGTATCAGAGTGATTTTCCAAACACTAGGCCTGATTGGCTCACTCGCATACAAGTAAGAAAACAAATATACTGTTTTTTTTACATTTATTTCTGTACATAGATATAAAATTTGTTTGCGGGAAAATGGAAGGTGTTGAAGCATCTGCTGAAAATGGGTCTCTGCACAACAATCCATACAACATTTATGTAGAACTAAATAATCCAGAGTTACTACAAACATTTAAGGAGTTAAAATATGAACTGTAAACTGTAAAAATAGATAATGAAAGAATTTTGGAAATGAATCAGATGTTATCAGACAAAATGCATAACAGATGAAAAGATAAAAGAAATGTTTATGAAACTGATTCTGAAACAATGTCCTACAAACATAAAGGAAAGAAAACAAAATATTATGATAGTGAATCTTCTTCAAAGTTTACTGCAAGGTCCCTTACAAGTATAACTACACAAGTGACAGAAGTGAAGGAGACCATAAATCTAGGAGGAGAAAGTACAAACCCTATGAAGAAATTTCTGGGGAATTAAAAAAAAATAAAGCCTCCCATGTTTAATGGAGAGGTAGAGAAAGGTAAAGAAGCTAAGGATTGGTTGTCAAGAATGAAGAAATATTTCCATATTTATAACTATTACGACAGACTAAAATCCCAGATGGCTATTTACAATTTAACTTGGAAAGCTAAAATTTGGTGGCAACACATAAAAAGAGTAAAAACTATTAAGGAGAAGTACTTAACTTGAAGAATATTTAAAAATTATTTTAAAATGAATTTTTTTATCAAAATAGTATTATGAGGAAAGAGCTAGGGAATTCTATGAATTAAAATTGGGTTCAATGTCAATGAAAGAGTTAAGTAGCAAATTTCTAAGTTTGATAATATCTGCACCTTACATAGTTGATGAAAAGCCTAAGATACAAATATTTTTAAGCTGGCTGCCCACTATCTTCAAAGATAGGATTGAGTTTTATTACCCGAAGACTCTTAAGGAATCTATGAGAAAATTTTATTTCTGTTATGAACAGAGTAAGAAGAGAGAAATTTTACCTAATTGGAAAAATAAAAAGACAAGTCACTTTGGCCAGAAAAAAAGAGGGTTTAAGTCAAATAAGAGTTTTGGGAATAAATCTCAGAATTTCT
The DNA here is from genome assembly GCA_001517045.1 of Pseudotsuga menziesii. NCBI lineage: Eukaryota > Viridiplantae > Streptophyta > Pinopsida > Pinales > Pinaceae > Pseudotsuga > Pseudotsuga menziesii. The sequence goes on along the minus strand of LPNX010465630.1, from coordinate 19,437 downwards.
CTAAGGATAACTATTAGAGAGAAGATTTTAAAAATAAAGTACCATAGAATACTAATACACCAAAGGGAAAGGATATCCCTAACAACTTTGTTAAAAATAATGAACATAACGAACCAGTGAAGAGTTGGGAATGTCAAGGACCACATTATGCCAAGTATTGCTCAAATAGAAAAGGAAACTTCAACAATGTGCATACCATTCAAGACGAAGAAACAATTGGAGATGTGGAAAATGAAATTCCAAGAATAAATGCATCTTTGGAGAATCGGCAGGCAAACCATCAGACTTCCATGGTGGAAGTGCAAGGTATGATACAAAACCAGTATGTTTTCTTATTGATTGATCCATGTGCTAGTTTAAGTTATATATCTCCTAGCATAGTGGAAAAGTGTAGTTTATCTTTAAAAAAGTTTGAAAAATCCTTGTTGGTCCAGTTAGCTACAGGAACTAAAAGGAAAGTGGTTAATTATGTTGAAAAGTGTAATTTACTTATGAGTCACTTTGAAACTTAGGTTAAGTTAAATGTGTTAATGTTAGGATCTTCTGATGTCCTAATAGGAATGGATTGGCTAGAAAAAAAACCATGTGATTTTAAATTGTTTTCAGAAAACGTTTACTTATTTAAATAAAGAAGGAGAAAGAATTATAGTCACATGAATACCTAGGAAAATTTATGTTAGACAAATATCAGCCTTACATATGGAAAAGAGTATAAGAAAATGATGTAAAGTATTTGATGTAAAAAATAAATAATGAAAAAATTTCTAAAGAAGATAAGCTAGGATTCGATGATATTATGATCCTGGAAGATTTCTTAGATTTCTTCCCAGAAGAAATTCTAGGATTACCTCGCAAGAGAGATCTGGATTTTACAATTGAATTAGTACCAGGAATAGTACCTAATTTGAAGGCTCCTTATCGAATGAACGTCTTGGAGTTGAACGAATTAAAATTATAATTACAAGAATTAATAGACAAAAACTATGCAAGACCAAGTGTATCCCCTTAGGGAGCACTGATCCTTTTTGTTAAAAAGAAAGACGATACATTATGTCTATGTATAGACTACCATAAACTTAATTAAATGATAATTAAAAACATGTGTCCTCTACCCCACATTGATGATCTGTTTGATCATATCCATGGAGCAACAATATTTTCCAAAATAGACTTGAGATCTGGATATCATCAAGTCAGAATTAAAGATGAAGATATCTTTAAAACTGCTTTCAGAACTAGATACGGGCACTATGAGTTTTTGGTTATTCCCTTTGGGCTAGCTAAAACTACAGTAACCTTCATGTGCTTAATTAATAGTGTCCTAAGTAAATAATTAGACAAATTTTGTAGTCATTTTTATAGATGACACATTAATTTATTTTAAAACAAGAGAAGAACACGACAAACATTTGCAAATAATACTACAATTCTTAAGAGAGCATCAATTATATGCTAAGTTCAGCAAGTGTGAATTGTATAAATATATGATACACTATCTAGAATACATAATATCCGGAAAAGATATATTTGAAATATTGGCAAGAATGGGGCCAGTGGCATTTCAATTAGCTTTTCCACCTAATATTAGAATACATAATGTCTTTCACATTTCTATTTTGAAGAAATATGTACACGATGCTACTCATGTGATCGACTGGAATGTGATTCAGGTAGAACTAGAAGGATATTTTCTGGGGGAGCCGGACTGTATTCTCGACAAGAGGAAAATTTTTCTCCAAAATCGCACCATTGGAAAGGTAAAGGTGCAATGGAAACACCTTAGTCTAGATTAAGCAACCTGGGAATTGGAGAGCAATATGTGGGTGGAATATCCAACTCTATTCCAAGAAGAATCATAATAACTTAAGAAACATTGAGGACGATGATGAGCTTAAGGGGGGGTGTTTGTAACATATATAGAATTGAAAAAATAAATATTTATTATTTATTTCAGAAAAGCATTATGTTAAATTTATTGTAAAGTTTTATGACCAAGTTTGTCAAGGATGATTGTAATTGAAGAATTATTTATTTTAATAATTAAAAGAATAGACACCTATCCAATGGAGACTATTAACTGAGTGCTCATTGACCCACTAGGAGGAATGAACAGTTGTAGAAGGCTTGTTGACAAGTGGCAGCACTAACATTTTACTTTCTAGCTGTTGCAAGAGCATAATCCCTACAAACGTGGTCATGTTCCCTCAAAGGGGGAACTGATTTGGTGGCTCATTTAATTTCAAAACTGACCCAAATACCTAGGAAATCATATAAATACCATCAAATTGAGCACAAGGCTCACTACTCATTCTGATTCTAAGTGTATGAACCTTGTGAATGCTACAAACTGAAAAGTCAGGAACACAAGGAATCTGATGTGGGGATAGCTAAAGTGGAATTGTTGAGATAACTTTGCTACTGAGTGCTAAGTTACAACAAGTTTGTTGTGTGGGTTATATTGATAGAACTTCATCCTAGTGGTTTAGTGAATAGGCTCGATGGGTTTGTCCATTCAGGCCCATGCTGGTAGAAGTACTTAGCATGTAGTTTGGTAAACCCGCTAGGAAATAATGCATCATACCCAAGTCCTACTGAGTTTGAAATGAAGGACTTGGGTATGATGCATTATTTTCTATGCATGGAGGTGTGGTAGAATTCAGATGGAATTTTCCTGGGATAAGGGAAATATACGATAGAGATCTTGAAGAGATTCAGGATGATGGACTAGAAGGCCATGACCACACCAATGGCATCAAACCTGAAGATATTAAGTTATGCTTCATTAGAAGGGGTTGATGCCATGATGTATCATCAGATGATTGGGTCCTTGATGTACCTAACAAACACAAGACCAGATATTTGCTTTGCTTTGAACACCTTGAGCCAGTTCCTGAACTATAAGACACTACAACAAGGTCGTAAGACCTAGGTCTCTGTCTAATGTTGCAAACACGACCACGGCCTTAAACCATTTAAAATATGAAAAGTCCCTTTTTAACAATCTAACTACAGCAATGGAGGCCATCGTGGGCTTGCACTCCTGGCATATATATATATATATATATATATATATATATATATTCAGCCAAGCCGTGACATACCAAAGAATAATACACAGTACGGTTTTAATTAATAAACTACTATGTTAATGAATTCACTCCACACACTAAACAACGCACTATAAAGAGTAATAAAATCTATTGGAGCTATCACAGCCACTAAGGGAGGTTCAATCCATTTACGGCATGGCCTTACCCCACGCTCTCCATTATTACAACAAATATAAATACTCAATACACAAACCATAACCAAAGGCGTATGCCTGTTTATAAACATGATAATAAACCATTAACGAAACATGAATTCCATCCACACATAGTAACCATAAAAACCATGGCCATTCACAAAATGCAGAGTATTTACATTATGCACAGTAATGCCATAATCACAGTCAAGTACACACAGGTGTGCCAATGGGCTATTGAACCATTGCAAGTAATGGTGCAGGCCATGGCTCAAAAACCCTAAATCCATTTATGATTTACATAACCCAAAATTAAATACACCGATCCTATGAGAGTGCAAGTTTTCTCCACGGCCAAACCACCACAGCATTAATTTAAAAACCCAAGTCTATTCATTACAAAGCTTGAAGGCGAATTCAAACCCCACAGAGAACCCCAAAACCAAACGATGAAACACCACGTAGATAGGCTTAGGGACAACAAGTGCAAGCTTGTTGGAAAGGATTACCTTGCACTTCACTCACGGTCAAACCCACGACAGAGCTTGAGCCACGCTACTCTCCCTCATACCATGTCACCTGCAACCAACCAGCAAAACAATGAGTTAGAAGTATGGCAATGATAAAAGTTTCAAAACAACATGAAATAGACATCAGCTCCCTCAAGTTTTTCATCAATATTGGTATGATGAGACATCTTAACTGAGAACCTCAAATGGAAATACAAAATATTTAGATCTTACTAGGTCAAGATGTCGGATCTGGATTTGGAGTTGAATTTCTGCAGTTTTGGTTAAGAAGAATATTAGGGTTTGGCTTTTCTGGAGTTCTTTCCAGCCAAATGCTTTGATATTGATATCTAAACTTTGATTTTAAGGAGGAGATCAATCCAAGCATGGGCTAACTGAAAAATCATTAGAGGAAATTTGGGGTCTAAAATGGGCCTTATAAGAAAACGTGCCAACAATAAATTTTGTGAGTTGGAATTCAAGAACCAATAGAATTTCAATAAAATTAGTCAACCATAATGGCTGAATTGACATATTTTTCGTAAAAGAAAACTTCTTTTTTATTTGTATTTTAGACATATATCCCCATGTTTTTACTCAAATTTCAAGAAGGAGAGCTCGTTGGATGCGGAATTTTATTTCACATCCAACGAGTACCCACAGTGCATACTTTTGATGGACCCTGCTACCCCAAAAATAAGAAATACCTGAAAAATGTGATGATGACATCATCATCACGTTTTGTCAAGTATTTCTTGTTTTTGGGGAGTGGGGTCCGTAAAAAAGATGCATTGTGGGTACTCGTTGGATGCAAAATTAAATTATGCATCCAACAAGCTCTTCCACTCAGAATTTGAGTAAAACCACAGGGAGATATGTCGAAAATATGAACACAAAAAGTAGTTTTTTTCATTCTTCCTACAAAATTAATAACTAATATATTATTATTTTAACTATTATTTTATTATTTTCCTTAGGAGGCCCATTTTAGACCTCAAATCTCCTCTAATGTCCACATGTGTGGAAGGCCATAATTTCCAGCAGTAGTGTCGGGTCCAAAAATAAAAAAGCTCAGAATTGGATTCTGCTTCGATTGAAAGATGTGCCCTAGGGAGGAGAGTTAATCCAACCTTCTTTTTCCAAAAATATATAGAGATAGATACACAAAGTAGGAATCCCTAATTATCGCAACTGCACAGTGTCTTCTTCTTAGGTTAGCTTTGATTCCATGTTAGAATTTTATCATTCAAGCTAGCATTATGTTAAGATCTTTAACTGAGGGAATAACAACTACAACAATCAAACACAAGAGACAATGAACACAATGTTTTTCCTCAGGGAAACCATAAATGGAGAAAACCCCACAACTTCCTCAGAGATAGAATCAGCACCTTAAAACCCCAAAATAGTGAGATGATCTCCCGATAGTAGTAACCTCTTTCTTCCTAGCCCCGATGTCTTCTTCTTCCTCATCTATGCACTACAAATGAGTGTGAGTGAGCGTGTTCTAAATAGAGCAGATAGCTCTCTATATATACTAATTTCGGACTTGACAAAACCCTACTAGGGCCAACTTCTCTAGGAGAGTCTAATAACCCTAATGCCCCAAAACTGTGGGGACTTTAACCCTTGATCAATAGAAGGGTTTCCCACAATGACTTTACATGACTTGTTTACATTATAGAACCTCTCGATAGGAACATCGGGGCATGACATGACTCAATTACATTATAAATACTTCCCATAATAAACATCAAGGTACAATATATGAAATATACAAGTGAATACATTCTGAAGTTACATATACATCAACAACAATAACTTCTTTTTACATCCAGAACTTTCTAAATTTTTTATTAGTATAGCCTTGGTTAATTGTATGAGATATTAAATAGATGCATTTAAATAATTACCATAGTCACCATCCCAAGTTTAATGTTTCTAGATGAACGTGGTTTTCCTCCCAATGTTTATGACATTTCTTAAGAATTAGGTTTGCTTGTATCTGTACTCATTCCACGTACAAATGTTCATGTAGGACAAGTGGTCATGAAGGGTCAACCTTTAATTCCCCATGATTTTGCTTCATTAATCATTTTTAATGGATTAACTTTCCATCTCACTCTATCCCTACACAAGGTAAAATAAAAGTGGCATTAGTCTTCTGACTGAGTAAGTTCCATCATTCTCCTTTGGTCAATTAGTCCACAACTAACGAGCACATATGTCTTTATAATTTCATTACCCTATGTTTGATCCATGGATCGACTCCAAACTTATTTTAAGTATGTGGTGTGTTATATTTATTTATAAAACCCTTTAAAAAAACACTCATTGAGCAACATGTGCTTTGTATCTTTAACCTTGGATAGATGGTATAAACCAATGTTTAGAAGGGCCTTTAATTTTAAAATTAAGTTCATGCATAATGCATTGCTTATCCCATTGGTATTTATTTCAAAAATAAGATCTTTAAATTGTGTCTAGGAAGTGTGACACAAGAGAGCGCATAGAGAATTATATGACTTCATGTAGTGTTTCTAAATAAGAAATAAGGAGAAACCAAAAGGCTAGAAAAAGTAGGACAAAAGCAGAAAAATGAAAGAAAGAAGGAAAGGTGAGAAAAGCAGGAAGGTGGCAGGAAAAGAAGGAAAAAAATCCAATGAAAAGCACTAAAAGCAGATAAAATAACAAAGCAAGGAAAGAGACAAAAAGAACACGGTTTCCAATTCAACTAAGGAGGGTACTAGTGGCTAGGTTCAATGCATCTAATTCAAGGATTACTTTCCTAGGAAGCAAAATAAGTTATGAAATAGGGTGATTCTCCCACTCTCACATCTTTTGTTCATTTTGATTATTGTATTGAGAACTTGCTTCTCAGAGTTTGAGTGATTCTCCTTAACCATCTTTGGGTGATGTGCCCCATTGAAAACCTTGTTCCGGTTCCTTTATCTCAGTTAGAATGCAGCCCTTAGAATTGAAAGTGAAGATATGATTTTCCATGAAGTAAACTTGAATGAGCTTAAGTGAACAAGAAGAGATCATGTTGATCATTTCTCCAGCACAAGAGTTTCATCCAATTAGAAGAATACTTCATCAAGGATTAGTTTGTGAGTGCTAGAAGCTATGGTGAGTCTAGGATCGACCAATAATGTCATTCTCCATCCCACAAGTCAAATTTGGTGGTGGATATTTTCTTTATTTTCATATAATCCATCAATTTTTTTCTATATTGTCAAATCCTCATCCCTTGCAGGTTTCTTACAGTTTTGATGTAAAACAACTAATGAATACAACTACAAATTCATGATTAAATATTTATATTTCTATATCATATGTTATTATACCTATGAATACTTTCTTTCTTTTCTTACAATCCATCAATTTCTTTCGATATTGTAAAAGCCTCATCCTTTGGGTGTTTCTTGCAATTTTGATGTAAAAAAACTAATAAAGACAAATCCAAATTCATGATTCAATATTTATATTGTGATATCAATTGTTATTAGACCTGTTACTATATGTTTTTTCAAATTTACAAAATTAAAGGATTCATTTAAATGATTATATAGCTAGACTAGCTCATTATGGGTTAATTCTTACTAGTTTTTCAATTTTTGTCATAAAATGCACTCTATGCATACAAATTTAGTTTGGTAGGTTTATGTAGGTTATTGACACATTCTTGATTCCATTCCATGTCTTAAGATCAGAATTTGTGACCCTCTTACACTCTTTATGAGAGCCTTAATTGGAGCTAGTTGTGTTGTCTCAGTTAACAGTATTGCATGTTTGACCTCCAAACTGAGCCAAGTTGTTCCTAAACCTATGAATTTGCTTCCTTTCACTTCCAATGATCTAGTTTTCATATTCAAGTGTTCCTAGGTAGCTTTGGATTAGACTTCAATGGTAGATCATTTCTAAATAGAAATGGTCTCAGTATGTTCTACAAAGGATACTTAAGCTAGTGTAGCCATGTTTCCATATTTTGTTGAAATTTGACTTAGTGTTCCTCTGATATATTTTTTGTATACCTATAATTGATTTTTTTAGAGCCATCTCTCGAGTCTTTGTGAATTTGTATAGGTCCCACTGTATTTAGAATTGATGCAGGCAATTCTAGCACCTAATTTTGGTTTTTCTTATTTGAATATCGTGTTTGAGATATTATCTCGATAATTATGATTGGTGATATTACAATGGTATCTGATAATGGTACTATAAACATGCTAGTGATATCTAATTAAAGGAAATTTAATGAACCAATGTATGAGAAATGCACTTGCCCCTTGAGGGAAGCAGGCAAGGGATCTTTGGAAGTTCTTGGAAAGAGGGAAGATGTGAGCTAAGGGGAAGCTAAATCACAATTCTAGTAGTTTAACTTTTCTCTCAAATATTCCTTCAATTATCATGCCCATGGCCTTATTTTATAGGCCAATAGATGGCCAAGAAATGGCAAGAACATAGTGTGAACCCATTGATTCATGTTTTGGATTCAAAGTACACCAAAAGGCCATTTAAGGAAACCAAATGCGTGAGAGGCCAAATTTGAATTAAAATGGGTAAGTGGATGTTTCATGAGCCACCAATGCATCATTAGTCGATGAGATCCCTTCGTTTGTGTCAAATGAATAGATCTTGAAGGATTTTTTGCATTTTAACGCATGTGTTGTTCTGGAGGTGCGTGTTGTAGCATGAGTAACTAGAGTTTAACCTCCGCAGTTGTGGATTTTTATTGTTTTTGGTCCATCTTGGACTCATTATTCTCTCTAGATCTTGTGAATATGTATTTTGTTGAGTGCATGTTGTATGTCAATGACACTTTACTATGTGAATCATAAATTGTAACAAGTGTGTGAGTGGTTTGTGATAACATGAGTCAAATGTGCAACCAAGGACGCAATTTGACTTTTGATTCAGAAAAGTGAAAAATAAAATACAAATATACAAGAAAGTTAGTAGGGACCATAACTAGAACCTTAAACAATGTCTACATACTAGAGGAAAAATAAGAAAAATGTTGTTTGGGGTGAATATATGAAATTTGGGTTTGGCACAGATGCAATGTCCCCAAAAATAAAAAACAAAAAAATTATAGGCTAGTAGAAACTACCTAGACAAAACATTGTTGACTTGCGCAACTATATCGTACACTTCATGTACCACTGTTTACTCCTAAGCTATTCTTATGTTCTATCATTTACTTTTAGTCATTATTATTAATGTACTTTACTTATGATGTCGTATTGTTGTTTACTGCTTAGTCTTATGTTTATACATCTCTTGTGTACGTGTCATTACTGAATTTAAATGCTTCATCCTTTCTGCATAGTCGTACTTGTTATTTATATGGTCCTAACTTAATTTTGTTTGTGGAAACAAAGTGGGCATAGTGGTGGGACTCATTCTCCCATGAACATTTGAGAGGTAAAGGTGTTTACTTGTTCACAGGATTACTTAGTTCTCTAAACTAAGGCACCTATTTTATGCATATGCAGTTCATATTTTGCGATGGAGTTATGTTTTAAGAGTACTAAATGTCTTGATCCAAAGGACCTACTGCTAGTTGTTACGGTTCATTACCGATTCAGAGTTATAACCTGGTAAGTGTTGTTTCGTCAATTTAGCTATCACAGCTAAATTTTATGTTCATTACTTATACTTCCTTATGGTTTATGTTTCGTCTTCTTTTTTTTACTTAATATAATCTCGTTCTATGTTTATTTTATTAAAATTATTAACATCCTTGTGTTCTCATATGTGCAGGTTTTTAAGGGGGTTAAATATTTAACATAGCATATTTTATATGACATGTTCACTAAGCATTAAGTTTAGGGAAATCACATTTAGGGAAATCGTATTGTATTGGGTTAAGGATTTAAGCCTTTGGATTATATGTTATTTATATGTTGTATGCCTTGTGGCTTAAAACTTTGGACTAGCACATGATATACATGGACTATGTACCAAACATAACCTTGTTATAATATAAATGTTGTAATATGAATTGGGGTGGCGACATATCATATGGTTTGAACCTTATATGTTGGGTTTTAACGATTTTCATGGTGGTATAGACTATCATTGGTAACGATTTCAAACTATCGCAAAGTGTTTTTTTGGCTTTGATGTTGGAAACAGATGGTTCCATTAATGGACATTGGTTTTCGTGGTAGCCCAAACTTAGGCTTGGCTCACGATGGTTTGGTCATTTCGCTTGTCAATTGGGGTTTGGTCTTGGCTCTGCATAGGAAAAATGGAGGCGACCTCCAGACTTGGAAGGTAAGCTTCGCTTGGGGTTTTCTTGCCTGCTATTTCATGTTGTTTTGAAACTTCTATCATTGCCATTCTTCTAACTCATGGTTTCATTGGTTGGTTGCAAGTGACGTGGTATGAGGGAGAGAAACATGGCTCAAGCTCTATTGTGGGTTTGACCGTGAGTGAAGTGCAAGGTAAGCCTTGCCAATAAGCTTGTGCTTGTTGTCCTTTAGCCTCTCTGCGTGGTGTTTCATTGTTTGGTTTTGGGGTTCTCTATGGGGTTTGAATTCGCCTTCAAGCTTTGTAATGAATAGACTTTGGTTTTTAAATTAATGGTGTGGTGGTTTGGCTGCAGATCAAACTTGCGCTCTCACAGGCTCTGTGTATTTAATATTTTGGGTTATGTAAATCATTAATGGATTTGGGGTTTTGAGCCATGGGATGCACCATTACTTGCAATGGTTCCATAGCTCATTGGCACACTTGTGTGTACTTGACTGCAATTATGGAATTACTGTGCATAATGTAAATACTCTGCATTTTGTGAATGGCCATGGATTTTATGGTTACTGTGTGTGGATAGAATTCATGTTTTGTTAATGGTTTATTATCATGTTTATAAACAGGCATACGCCTTTGGTTATGGTCTGTGTATTGAGTATTTATATTTGTTGTAATAATGGAGAGCGTGGGGTAAGGCCATGCCGTAAATGGATTTAACCATTCCCTTAGTGGCTGCGATAGCTCCAATAGATTTTATTACTCTTTATACTGCATTGTTTACCGTGTGGAGTGAATTCATTAACATAGTAGTTTATTGATTAAAACCATACTGTGTATTTTGTTTGGTATGTCGCGGCTTGGGTGAATATATGGGTGTGTGCAAGAAGTTGAGGGACCTTTTAGATGCAATGGTAGAATGAAGTCAATCACGCTTGATCCATAAAATAGAAATCATCCCAAGCAATCCCGACCCTGCCAAGCCTAATCCCAAGGCTGCCAACATGCATGCCAATTAGGATAGTAGACAAAAAAGTGCGCGCGTTTTGCTTCACTAAAATGCACATGCGTTTTGCTTCACTAAAACGCGCTCCCGTTTTGCTTCACTAAAACGCGCTCCCGTTTTGCTTCAATAAAACGTGCTCCCGTTTTGCTTTAATAAAACGTGCAAAATCGAGGGGGTCCTT
>LPNX010465614.1:268486-288870 GCA_001517045.1 Pseudotsuga menziesii | reverse complement strand
GATATCTTTTATGTTGAGGATTGTGTAAACCTGAAACTTCGGTCTTTTAAATGTTCCAAAAACAACAATATAAGATGATATATGTTGATTAGAAACCGTTTTTTGGACGGAGCAAGACAAAATGGATTAGGCATTTCAGGAATTGGCTGTAAGAATGGCAACAATCGGTCCCAGACGCAGAGTGAGGCACATACTGGTGGAGGCTGAGCTTCCTGGACAGAACCAGCAGCATTCAGCGGTCGCGGATCATGTTGCAGACTTCGGAGACAGAGCAATGGAGCCGCGACCGGGAAACAGAGCAATGGAGCAGCGGGATCGTCATTTGAATTGAAATGTGGTTGGTGGCGCATTGATGGCTACGTCAAAGCTTAACGGAGCTGAACGGCGATAACGTTAACGGTGATGAGGTTGATGGAACGGCGACGGGGTTGAAGCGGCTGCCGGCAACGGAGAGGAGGGGTCGCCCGCGGTGGTCGGAGCGCCGGCGCGACGGTTGCCGCCGGGCAAAATCGTCGCGTCGGTAGCCCACTCCCTAACTAATTGCTTAAGATTTGATTGTTGAATTCAGTTCGTGGTGAAGGATGTAGATTATCATTTGCAGCAATAAAGGTGGCAAGGAGATGATTACGTGATCTTATTCAGGCAAAGGAATCTTTTAATGTGACGAAAAATTTATCAAATCACATTTTTGGAGAAGTTATGAATTAGAATAATAAACTGAATGGTGAATTGGTTGCTTATTTCTCTTGGAAAATATCCAGATCCACTTCTTCAGGCAATGATGTGGTATTCGGTTCCATATTCCCGGGAAGTTGTTAAACAAGTAGCACACCAAATATTTTATCAAGGAGCACTTGGATCCAGTAGTTCCAAGGTTTTATGTGAAAAATAAGATTATATTTATTCTTTAATTTATTTGTAAAATTGGTGGCCAGATAGGTAGCAACAAATCTTGAACAGAATTTTCTATAAGTTGAATTTTTTTTTTTAATAAAAGGCGGGAGGAGGTTCCAGCCAAGAGGCTGTGAGTTTCTGCAGAAGGGTTGAGAGGCTACTTTGTAATTTCCTTTGGAAACTTGCAATTTGAATATGAGACTTCGTCTTTTATGTCTTAGGTTCTCTTTATCATTAAGTCTGAGTACCTTGTGGTTTTGTGTAAACCTATTATGGTCATGAATTCCTTTATAATAATTTTTTTATTATAAATTCTCATGCTGTGATTAAGTATCTCAGATTCCATACTTAGAATGTTTTTTTGAATATGGTGTTTAAATGTTATGTGCCAATGAACAGTTTGTTCCACACATGATCAGTAAGTCTTGAATGACATCTTTGAAATTAATTTTATTTCAGTCCAGTTATCCAATGCTATTCTCAGAAGCTGATGTTTTCAGCTATCTTATGCTTTCTCCATGTGAATTAATCTCTTGACCCCTACAAAACCAATCCTAAAATCCAGATTCACTGAACTAGAGGTGCCTAAACTTTGTGCTAAGCAGTAGGTACAAACTTTAGGACAAACAATAACAATTATTATTAGGATTCAAAAAAAATATTTAAATATTTTTATTATAATTCGAATTGTGAAATTTTAATAAAACCAAATATTAATGTAATATTAATTATTATAACATTTATTTTTATTAAAAGTTAGGGCTTAGGGATGAGTAGGACGAACATTGTAACTGAATGTTGAAGGAGATGGCGTGTTGGTGGATGGAAGTGAGAGGAGACGAAATGTTGGAGATGGTTGGATAGGGATTTGGAAGGGCATGTAAGGGGATGCATTGGGTAAGGATACGTGTAGCAGAGAAATGGGGACAAGTAAGAATGGTGGAAGTTAATGGAGTAAGGGATAAGGGCGTTGGAGAGTGAGATAGGACGTGACTGGGAAGATGGGATGGGTGGAGTGTTGTGAGGCAAGAGAGGGACTGGCGTGAGGAACATGAAGGATGGTGCAACAAAAAGAAAATGGAGGGATGGGTTGTGAGATGAGCTAGGTGAGTGCACGAGGGAAGGTGGTGATGGGGTGGTAGGATGGTATCGAGGGAGTTGGAAAGGGAGAGTAGAAAGAGTGTACCAGGAGGAAGTGGAAAGAAAGGTGCATGGGAGAGTGTTGCGCATGGGTGGGGATGCGTAGAGTGTAGCAGGTGGTGAGGAGGAAGGAGAAGCGGTTGGGTGTGTGATGAATGCGAAGGGAAAAGTGCGTTGGTAGGGGTGTGTATGGGGAACAAGTAAGGTTTGAGGAGTGAGAAAGATAGGAGCAGCGTGGAACATAGTGGATTAATGTGGGCTGAGAGATGAGTGTGTGCAGGATGCAATGGGAAGTGGGAGTAGCGCGCACAAGAGTGTGGGAGGGGAAGATGGTGAGGGCAATGTAGAGGAGGTTGTGTGAAATTTCTGTGATGAGTGGAGGAATACATTCTAGTGGGGAAGTACTGAAGAGAGAGTGGAGTGAGAGGGGTGGGATTCACACGGATGGGAGGATTAGAAGGGAGCGTGGATGGGAGGAATAGACGAGGATGGGTGAGTCAAAACCGAGTTCAAAAGTGGAAGGATCTGAATCCGAGCCGAGGGGAGGAGCAATCGCTCTGAAACCAATGTCACAACCATATCCGGTTGTTTGACTTCAAGAAGCGTATATGACTTCCATGTTGAAGAAATGAATGTATGAATATAATAATTGATGGATGATTTACAAATGAGTAGGTCACCTTTTAAATAGGATTGGCCATTTTACATGGAGGGTCATGTACTCATATTTTCAATTAATGTTTCATTAATTATCCTAAACTATTGTTAATTATTATTTTATTTTCTATTTTATCTCCATAACAATGTCACATCATATCCAACGTATTAGACAAGAGAAGTGTATATGACTTCCATGTTGAAGAAATAAATGTATAAATATAATAATTGAATGGATGATTTACAAATGAGTAGGACACATTTTAAATAGGATTAGCCATTTTACATGGAGGGTCACATGCTCATATTTTCAATTAATGTTTCATTAATTACCTAAACCATTGTTAATTATTAGTTATTGTTTTATTTTCTATTTTATCTTCGTAACAAAAAGGTTTTTTTTACATCTAACTGTTCAAGATGTAAATCTTCTATCACCACTAGACTTAAAATAGTTCTATTTGAAGTCATTTTAATAACATGAGAAAATATTTCATCAAAATGTATACCTTTCTTTTGTGCAAACCTCTTTACCACTAGTTTATCCTTACACTGCTTCTTGCCTCCTTCTTCCTTCAACCTGCAAACTCATGTATTTTGCAATGCTCTTTTGCCTACAGGAAACTCAACCAAATCCCAACTCTGGTTTCTTACCAATGAGTCATTCTCCTCATTTATGCCTTGCTCCCACTTCTTTCTAGTTTCCACCTGCATTGCCTCTTCATAACATTTTGGTTCACCATAATCAGACATCAATAAATAATACAATGAAGGAAAGAATCGTTCAATGGGTCTAATTAACCTGGTATATCTTCTTACACTTACAATAGTTTGAGGTACCTACTGTTGTTCTTGATTTTCTAGTACTTTGGAACTACATTTTCTTTGATTTCATCAAGCACTATGTACTCTGTGTTTTCATTTTCCTCTTTCTTTCCCTGCAACTGATCTTTGTACATAACCTTTTCATTGAATACTACATCTCTACTCCTAATGATTTTGTGATTTTTATAATCATATAAGCAATAACCAAAATCGTCAACCCTGTATCCAATAAAGGTGCATTTCTTGGATTTAGCCTCAAGCTTTGTTCTATTTTCTTTATCAATATGGAAAAATGGTTCACAACTAAAAAGTTCTCAGAAATGAGTAGCTTACAATTTTACTTGTCCATGCCTCCTCCGGAATCTTACGATCCAAAGAACTTGAAGGCCCTCTTTAATTAAGTAAACAATAATATCGACAACATCAGCCTAAAAATGCAAGGGAAACCTTGCATGCAATCTCATACACTTTGCACACTCCATGATTGTCTTATTTATCCTTTCTGACACACCATTTTCTAGTGGTCTTCCTAGGACTGTCTTCTCATTTTCAACAAAATATTTCCACTGCTTAAAAGTAGCAAACACATCAGATATATGTCTAATGCAATAAACCCAAATTTTTATAGTTGCATCATCAATTAAAATAACATAATAACGAGATCCACCAAGATATTGTATCTGATCTGATCCCCATACATATGTATGCACAATCTCTAACTTTTCACTCTTCTTCTATTTCCCAACCTTGAGAAATCTAACCCTCTTATGTTTTCCATAAACACAGTTCTCATAGAATTCCAAACTTACCTACTTCATATCTGGAAGCAATTTCCTTGAGTGGAGAATCTGCATCCCCTTCTCACTCATGTGGCCAAGCCTATGATGCCACAATGTTGTACTTGTTTATGTGGAAGATACAAATATAGAATAATCAGTATTATGAGGACATAAATACAACATTCTTATCCTATCTTCTCTTGCTATTACTAGTTCTCCTTTAGTGATCTTCCAGCATGTTTTTCCAAATGCAGATAAACAATCGGTATATTCCAACTGCCATGTTGAGATAATATTTCTTTTTAGAGCAGGAATATTCCTTGCATCCTTAACAATCACTCATTTCCATTATTTAACTTAATCCATACCTTACCCATTCCAAAAATTTTACATGGTTCATCATCCCCCAATAAAACATGTCCAAAATCACCTAGATCAATGTTAAATAGATTAAGGCTTTTGAGTGTGTGAATGTTAACTAGATCAAGGCTTAATGGAGGACTTGAACGGCAACTTGAAGCATTCAATCCAGAGATCAGATCGATACATGCTTTCCTGAAACATAAAATGTCTTCACTACTAGGTGTTATCACTAGATTTTGTTCTTAGTTTATCTGATCTTTTTGTCCTAATTTTCAACCTCTGGTTTATTATGCTTTTACATTTTATGTTGGTTTTAAGAATTTTTGACAATCAATAATTTTTGTTGGATTTAATTCTTTTGATGGTTGAATTATTTCATGATTTTAGTCTTAAGGTTTGTTTTTTGGGATTATTAGTTAATATATACATCTCTAAACTTTCAAAAACTTATAATAAAAGTTTATTCCAAGTATTATGTTTTATGGATAACCCTTATTTTTTAAGCATTGGTTAAAATTATGTAAAAGAGGATTCCTGTAGTGCAGGAGCGAAGGTTAAAGAACGGTAGCACTACAAGAATCTCGTTTTGTGAAATCATGGCAAATAATGGTGTTGATGTGTAATCGAAAGCAGAAGGACTCATTTTACATATGTGAGGATGGAGTGATACGTGTATAGAGCTCAGTAATCATTGTGACAAGTGTATGAAAGGAAGAAAGGGTTATGAAGGAGAATCATGGCTGTTGGAAAGCTGAATTAGTGGAGTCCTTTGAACACATAAGATGGTGCAGGTTCAGAACCCATTAATGATAACGACGGGTGAACGAGCAGTTGCCAGGATTATTGAAGATCGTGGGCTCACCTATCATTTTTTAATTTGACAAAATTATTGAAGGAATTGGGGGTAGTCGTGGTTGTTGAAGAGAGAACTGTGGAAGTCTGCTGGACACATATGAAGACATGAGAGCACATGTTTAGCATTTTAGATCATCATCATGATAGGTGTGCAACCACATAGAGAAATCATTAACTAAATTGTGATTTGCATTGACAGAGGGTTAGTTTTGTAGGGGCATTTTAAAAAAATGTGAATTTGTTGTCCCGATTTTACTCAGCTCTCAGTTTCATTGCTATAGTGAAGCATTTTCAAAATATTTTTCAACTGTTTTAGAAAGAAATTCACATGTTAGGATTTCACTGCAGAAATGAAAAAGAGTGGTAAAACAAATAGAGTTGAGCCCATGGATACCAGCTGGGAAGAAGAGTTTCCCGAGTGTGCAGTGATTTTTCAAAGGGCCGGTTGGTATGATTTTTTCTAGAGAATTAATGGTTTCAACCTAGAATTTTCATACAGATTTGCATATGGTTTTGATAAGAATACTGTTTCATTTGACACCCTCAAATTCGAACTCACCAGAGAGTTAATTGAAGAAGCCACAAGTATAGCAGGTGAAGGCGAATTTTGGTTTAAAAAAAAACTTTTACTTTCAATTCAAGAGATTTCTTATTGCCATAGGTTGAAACCCTAGACTGGGGAAAGGGTGTTCAGTTACATAAATTCAAGCCTGAATGGAGAGAGGTTATCAGAATTCTACAGAGTTACATCACCTGTGAGAGCAGTTTTTCCTTAGTTTTCAAGTATCACATCAGATTCCTCCAACATCTAAATCAAGAGTCCAAAATGAATTTACCCTTTTTCTTTCCGAAGAGCCTGCAAAAAATGTTAGATAGAGTAAAAGGGCATAAAGATCACACTCAACAGTCTATCTTCCATCACGGACTTATAAAATTGATTGTTAACACAATTCTTTAAAAAAAGGGTAGAACCTGGGAACACTTTGTGTTTTGTTCAGGTTTTCATACTCAACAAGAAGGTCAGCCCAAGAAGAGGCAAATGAACAAACAAAATTGCCTTGCAAAAAGATTAAAGAGAGAAATAGTTGAGGAGCTGGTGAAAGATAGTATTCAAGAAGAAGATTCAGTTCATAAATTCGAAGACTCTGTGTATGAAGAGAGCAGAGGAGCAATCAATGAAAATCAAGAGCAATTTTCAGAGAATATAGAAGAAATTCATAGAGTTGATACAAATCAAGAAGAGGGTAAGAGTTCTTTAGAACATATTCAAAATATCACAGATGTACAAGAAAAATATAATGGAGTTTCCTGTTATAGACAATTTGAAAGCTGATAACCCACAGAGTTCAGATGAAAAATATAAAGAAGAGTCATTTGCAGCAGGATTAAAATGTGAGATGGTACAACTTTCAGTTGTTAAGTATCAAGGAAAATCATTGGTAATGCTAGGAGGAGCAGAAACGAGATGGAGACCTAAAACAAGAGAAAAAACAAATTAAGGTTTAACATGAAAAAGATTTTAAATCCAAAGTTTGCTAAAGAGAAGGTGACTGTAATTGAAGACTCATCATCTCAAGAAGACTTGGAGGATGAAGAAGGCCTGGATTCTAAGCTAGTTCAGAGAAAGAAAAAATATTTAGTAACTCTAAAGTCATCACCAGAAAAGGACAAGGTTGCAGAGCAACAAAAAGTATTCTTAAATAGATGAGATCATCCGGGATCTCTAGCCAATCCTTTGTGTAGTGTGGTAGCAACAAAAAGTCACTGTGGTAGTTGTTATTCTTCCAAATGCTACAATCCTTTGTGTATTGTGGGAGCAACAAAAAGTATTGTGGTAGTTGGTATTCTTCCAAATGCTACAATCCTTTGTGTTTATGAACATTTTCCTAAATGAAGTGTAAATTCAAAATTATGTTTGTGCTTATATGAATGGTTATTTAAATTGTATTTTTTTGGTTTGTGAGGATGACTAAAGCCATTACCCAACTTTGGCTACACCAACCCTTATCATGGTTTGATTTTCAAATGTATCCTCCTATTACCACATAGTTTCAAACCTTGACCCACCTAACAAACAAACCCTTAAAAACCAATAATGTCAATAAAACTTGACAATTTAAATTATATTTTTAAATAAATAAATCACATTATTAAAATAATAATACTATCTTTTTTATATAATGTAACTTGTTAAAATACAAATAAATATTTACAAATAAAATTTGACTCCATAGATATACACTCTCTCTCTATCTATTATATAGATTATATCCACAATATATAGATTATATATTTGAGAAATTATCGTGCCACTCCACTAAATAAAATGTGTTATAAGTAGAGGTTGGTGATACTATTTAATATAAACAAGTGCTACATAGTAGCTAGTCCCTGCCATTTAGTTTAGGGATAGTTAAATCTCATTTCAAGATAACGAAGATAATATAATAATGTCATTTATTTTAAATATAATCAAAATGCATTTCAAAAAAGTAAAAATGGTATCCTATAGATAACATGAATAACTTAATTGTTTTTCAAGAGAATAAACAACATTTAATATGAAACAATCAATGATTCAAGCTAATCAACAAAATCTAAAACTTTACAATACATGTTTCATTAGTTTAAAAACTATAATACAAGATAATTTTAACAATTTTTATCTATTAAAAAACTATGAACCATATTTCCATGAATTGTAATTGTAACAATTTTTTTGATGCACTACATATTTTAAAGATTAAATTAAGTTTTAGTTTTAAAATACATTAATATATATTTTGTATTGTCTAAAATTATGTTATTTTTTAAATTATTATATATTAAAGTAAATTGACTAAACATGTTCGAGTGATTGCACATCATGCTCCTAAAATATTACGTATCACGTATGAAGTGAAAATGTATGTAATACGTGTACATGTCTAAATATAATTAGATCTTATGGAAACATGAAAAGAATAAATTTATCAAATATATTAAAGATGATTAAATTTTAAAGGTTAACTGAATAGGGGTAAAAATCAAGTGGTCTTATATGAATTTAAAGGAAATTAAACAACAAGTTATGCATGGGTTTTGGAACTAGAACAATAGAAATACATGTTTTGTAATGTGGGGTTAGTATTTTTTACTCTAAGTAAAATAAGTTTATAGTTGTGTTTGGAGACTTATTTTTTATTATCGATTTGATTTGGAAAATGACTGTTATGAAAGACTCATTTTTTTTACACGTTGTTAAAGATCCTCAACTTCTTATCCTCCTTTGGCAATTCATGCATTTACTGTGTCCAAAGGGAAAATAGTAGTAATGTTGATTTCTTAGCAAATTTAGCTACAAGGCTTGGCCAAGGAAGGATTTTGGAAAATGGGGAATCCCCTAAGCAATTATAGATCCCATAGGTTAATGGCTCCAACAATGAATCTTGTTGCATATCATATTTCAATCTCAAATATACATTGGAATGGACTCTCAAATATACATTGGAATGGACAAGAATTAATTTACAGAAGTGAATAAGGCATGTTTCACAAGTAGTAACATACATGATATCTCGAACAAGGATCAATGGTAGAGTCTTAACTCCCCATTGTTCCTTTGGTGCTCTCCATCAAATGAATTCAATTTGGCATGATTGGGAATTTATGCAGAGAGTTATGGAGAAACAACGCAAAGGTGGGATGTATGGGTTGGTCTTGGTGATGAAATGCATAGATGTTGGTTGGAACCTAGACTTCTCCTTTGGTTCTTTGGCTTCGGCGTTTGGTGGGAAGGTGATAGATGTGGTGTTTCTCTACACATTTGCAGGTGTTTCTATTTGCAGTTTAGAAGGTGACAATGGTGTTACATTGCATGGTTGGATCATTCTCTATAGAGGCAAGAGGGTCTTTTTCTCTCTTCTCAGTACTTCTTAGATTCTTAAGGTATTTTTTTGTGTACAACATATAAACAGTCCATCAAATACAAGTTTGTGTAAGGTTGTGGTTAGTCATGTTACAATTGAATTGGTTCTTTTTAATAGTTCTTCCATGAGGGCCAATAATACTAGTTTTAGCGGAAGCTTGAGGTGATAGTGTGAGAGATATAAAGAAAACATTAATGCATATCTCTGGTTAGTTAGAAGGTATGTGTTAGGAAGTGAACATATTATTATCCTTGCAGTGAAACAAGTTGCAAGACATGAATAACTTGAGATGTGTCTTGAATAAGAAGGCACTAAAATGGAAAAATTGCCAAATGACTTAGATATGCACTATAATATACTATTCAGTTTTGCAGGAGCTTACAGTTAATAGGTGATCCTCCTTTTATATCAATAGGTCAAATACTAGGAGATTGGGGTAGATGAGGATACAATGCAACAAGTTGAAGCAACATTAGAATGGAAACAAAGAACACCAAATGACCAAGGACCTAGGATGGAGGATATTTCTATGGAAGAGGCTCATTGTGGGCATTATTTTTCCCAAAACTAGTTATATGGTTCCATGTTTTCTTATCTTTTGTTAGTTGGCACTTCTGTCAAGCATTATAGTTTTAGATGTTTTCAAACATAATCACTTTTTGTTTGTAATAAGGATATTCTGGGACAATTTTTAGTCTACAAATTATGCTATGTAGGACAACTTTTTCTATTTTTGAACTCTATTTAACTTCAATTGTTTGGTGTAGAACAAAATTTATATCTATGTCCCTATATATTTATGCGAAACAATAAAATTTATGGGTTAGCTCAATTAGTTAGCTCCACTATTGCTAGAATGGTGTCACCAATCCAACAGGTTGTTCAGAACATACCCACTTTATACTTTAGGATGATCATGCTTGAGTAGATTCATAAAATAATGCCTATATTGCTTCTAAGAGCTTTCCATAATGTGGAAATAATAAATATGTCCAGTTAACAATACTGAAATGAAGAATTGACTACACATTTTATAGTTGGTTGCATATCATGCTTTTAAAGAATACATATATCCCACTTTTTAAAATAATGTCATGTCGAATAAGGAATATGAACTACTAATTGTCCCTAATGGTACAAAGCCATGAATATAAAATAGACATGATGAAAATTCACATAATTCAATCATTTCTATTATACATGAGATTCAAGAGACTCGATCGAATTGGAGTAGGTTACTACTCAAGTTGTTATACATGAGGTTCAAGTCTACAATGTCATTTGACAATATGCTGCATTTTTCTCATTGTCATAATGACATAGTTCTAATCATCGATTCAAGGCTACAAAAATCCACCATGCTTGGTGATTTTTTCTTTAGGACATATCTATGCATACATCTTCCTTTTCATTCAATGCTTAATGAAACACTTAGTCCTCAACCTATTTTTCTTTGCAAATTCAAATATAGTTAGTTCATTGACATAGAGCATTGAATGGGGCTATCACAAGATATGGCAATCATCTATCTACTCAACCAATTGCACTTGCCAATGATATCATCAAGGGTCACATGTGAAATCTCACTCTCCCACAATGGGGGAGGTGGTGAACAATCAACCTATCTACTAGGGGACTCTATAAGTTACATAAATGTTTTAGAAATACGTAGTTTAATAAGATGTAATCTCCCCCTAGCGCGAGTGAGCATATGCATGCGTGTTTGTGTATTCAAACTGAGAGGAACCCTCCAAGCCACCCAACAAGCTTCGTTCATTGCACCACTTGGAGATAAACCTATTGAGTTGGGGCCATCCTTAATGTTGGATATGACATAATCAATGAGAGCACAACTGTTAACACAGTCACACAAGGACACCTTTTTGCATACCATCAGGGATTCAAACTTGGGCTTCTGTCACAACAACCATCCTTAGTGTTGGCTCCTACCCTCTCACACACAGACACATATGAAAACATCACCCTCCATTGATGTGTAGGTAATGGAACACCGTCCTTCTACTACTTCGAGAAATAAGGAAACTAACTTAAATTTTCATCAAAAACTTTGAACCACATTAAATCATAACATAATACTTTATCAAAGCCTCAATAAATAAAACATTCTCAATTCATCAAAATCTTCTATTCATAATGTGGCATGCCTATCATAGCATAAAGAATAAAGCATGCATATATATACATCTCATAAAATATATCATAAACATATTTTTTAAATTGAAGTTAATTAAATTATACCATAAAGATGCAATTATATAGTTGCATGTTGTTTTTTCTACCAAAGATGAGTTAGAGCACACCACCAAGAAACCAATGATAAAATTTTGTTTCTTTTCCCTTTTTAATTAAATCCTTTCCCATGAATAACAAACACAAATTAGGAGAAGACAAGGGAATTTGTCAATGTTCCATGGGGACACGTCCCACAGGGTGAGGAATGCACCCCTCGCTTCCCCACGCTTCCGAGATAGGGAAACTCATGGGAAATTCATGGGGAAACTTTCCCCCTTGTCCCCCTTTTAGGGGGAGATTGGGGAAACATGTTTCCCCAAGTTTCCCCAAGTGTGGAACATGTCCCCCCCGTAGGGAGGGCTTTTGGGCGTCCTCCACATGTTTCCCCAATTTTTATTTTCTACAATAAAAATAAATGCAATTTAAAATATTTAAAAATGTTAAAAAAAAAACAAGATTACATTAAATCGTACACTAATCTAAGAATCTAACACCTTCATTAAAGGTACCCTCTCACACCAATCAATGGAGCACTAACCTTGATGCTTATTTAATCATGATGTTGATTCATTTGAACTACTTTTCATTGTTTCAATTTTGACTCTAGATACTACATACTAATGAGAGTCCTTGAATCTTTACCATTTACTATTTTTTGAGAAATTTTAATCTCTATTAGACTTTTTGCTTTTGTCTATTTTACTGTTCTAACTTCTATGTGTTAATTGTTACTGTTCGGTATCTATTTGACTATATTTGTTGCATTATCATTTACAAATTTGAAAGCTGATTTTTTTTTTCAGATGAAAAAAGCATTCCTTGATATTCTATTGAATCAAAGGTAATTGGGTACATCATGAAAATATCAGATCCAGACATATGGTATCTAACCGCTTTCCAGAAATACATAAACAGATTTTACCAAGAAGAGAGATCTCTCTCAGAACCAGCTACTGTCATACATGGGCATTTTGTATCAGCAAAGTTCCTCTCATAAATACTCACTGCATAACTATCAGCCAACTATGTCTCTAAAGAAGATAATACGAGCCCAAAGGCATTATCTAAGTCAGGGCTTGTGTACTCTCAAAATTGTCAATTGAATTGACTGATCATCTTACTCCCAACATGCTCAACCCGAGCCAAAAATCAAAGACCAGTAGGCCTTAGGAATATCAGAGCAAAGCTCTCAAAAAAGTTGAAGTACAACTTCCCCAAATAGTTCTCCTTCACAAATTTCCATTAAGGTAAGATGGCCCAGAGCCATATGAAGCCCTTCCTTGGATAATGTATCTGTCATCATATTATATTCCCTATAGACATGGCTGAAATCCACGAATGTGAACGAACATATAAGCTTTTTGGTGTTGTTGCACCAAGCCTCTAAGTTCACAATGGCAAGTGTGGATTCTTCCTTTGCCCAATTTATAATCACAGAGGAATCGCCAAAGACATATAGATATGGTAATCCAATATATTTGGCGATGTACAATAATTCCCATAGTGTCAGTAGCTCAGCTCTTGTATTAGTGTTGTGTCCACATCCTAATTTTATAGAGATAAATGTTGTTCATTAATCCAGATACATACACCTGCACCTCCAATAGAATCTGCCGTAGCTCCATCAAAGAATGCCATAGGAAATTGTTTGGCTGGAGGATCTCCAATATTCCTAACTTTTCACCTTTTTACTTGAGACACCTGATGAGTTGATACCTATAACATAATCCTATGGTATAGTCTGGTAATATTAGGCTTTATATTCTCACATATAAGGCAGTTTATGGTCTTCCAAAGATTCTAGATGAAAAAAATAGGCAGATATAAAAGTTCCCCATCCTTTGAGAACCAGCTGATAAGGTTCCCATAAAGAGTCAGATCTGACCAAACCACACGAACATCAAATATATTGCCTAATCTGTGTAATACATCTTGTGAGAAGGGGCATCCAACAAACAAATGATCAATTGATTCAACATATGTCTTACATAGGCTACATCTGTCAGGACCGAGCCATCCCCTCTTACCTAGGTTATCCCAAGTATTTATTTTCTTATAAAATGCCAGCCAAGTAAAGCACTTAAGTTTCTGCGAAATATTGAATTTCCAAATCTGAGAGAGAATACAATCTGAAGATGGAGGTAAATATTCAGACACAATGAGTTCATATGCTTTTTTTGTCGTAACCTTACTTGATTTTTTATCATACATCCAGAGCAGAGAGTCTTTAGTATTCCTAATCTTGATTCCACCATGAGAAAGGCCTTTGACAAAGGAGGTCCAAAGATCATCCCAATCACCCCCAGGTCTAGATCAGAAGCTGAGTACCAACCATTATAACCATCTATGAGACAATCCTATTTCTAAACCTAAGCGAGGCAAGTAATCCCATAGTCTACTAAATAATCCCTTAGGTCCACCGAGAGTAAATATGATGCATCAAGGCCAGCTATAGGATCAACACCCAACCGAATTTTCATTCCATCTCCCACCTTCCAGCCGAGCTTATATGTAATCCAAGACAATATTCTGATAAAGCCATTCCATAATTATGAAGTACCGATGACAGTGAAATTCCGAGCACGGATCTAGTCCTCCAAAGGTCTGTTTTTTAAATATTTATGAGCAATGATCCAGCTCCAAATACCATTCCCCAATAGAAGTTGCCACATACTCTTCATTCCGAGAGAAATCGCAAACCACTCTAAATTCTTAATGTCCCAACCACTGAATTCGACAGGAGCAGAAACAGTTCTCCAATTCGCCAAATGATATCGCTGATGACCATTTGATTTCCCCCACAAGAATGTAAATATGGATCTCCTCAATGCATTCATTATAGATATGGGGCACCTGGCTAGTGCAAACCAATATACCCCTAACCCTATAAGCACAAATTTAATAAGTACTAATCTACCCCCAAGTGTAAGCAGCTTATAAGTCCAGTTTTTTATCTTATTTTCAAACATATCTACCATCCATCTCCAGTAAGAGGTTCGATACCCCAGAGGTTTTAAGCGATATCCCAGCTATTTGAAACTTGAAGTGATAGGCACCATGTTGTAGGGAAGCATCAATAGATATTTGATGTCTTGTCTCTTCATCAACACTTTGGTACAGGAAAAAAGATTTTTCCATACTGACATACATACCCATTGTCAAACAAAATAAGTCCAAGGCTTCTTTGTATGCACCCCACTCTTCAACAGTTCCAAGCCCAAATAAGATCACATCATCAACAAATAAAAGGTGAGTTAAAGACAGACTAGGGGAGTACTGAAACCATTTAATGTGTCCTTTTTGTTGTACATCCATAATAACCTTGCTGAGACTCTCAATGATCAAAATGAATAATAAGAGTGATAATGGACAACCTTGACAGATTCCCCTTGAGGCTAGGAAAAAATCAGATGGAGCCCCATTGACTAAGACTGTGAAACATGAGTTAGTTACACATCCCATAATCCAGTTCACACCAATCAGAGGGATTCCAGTCTATAGAAGCAAGAGTCTCAGAAAATTCCAATTAACCCTATCAAATGCTTTGACTAAATCCAACTTCAATACCAAAACATTTGAGTTCTTGGTTTTGATAGAGTGTAATACTTCTTGGGTAATTCCAACCACTTCAGTAATCTGACGACCCTTTAAAAAACCAAATTGTTGAGCAGAAATGGCCCTATTTAGCAAAGGTTTCAAACGAAGCGCTGCAATTTTTGAGATGACCTTGTAAACAAGGTTACATAATGAGATAGGGCGAAAATCAGCAAAGGTGGCAGGCTTTTCACACTTAGGAATCAAAGTCAGGAATGTAGAGTTTACTGAGCCAGGAATAGACCCCTCAATTCTAGCTTGTTCTGCTATAGATGCTAGCTCCTCACCTACAGGTCAAAAAAGGCCAGGAATAGACCCCTCAATTCTAGCTTGTTCTGCTGTAGATGCTAGCTCCTCACCTACAGGTCAAAAAAGGCCAGGAATAACTCAACTGACCATCCATCAGGACCAGGTCTTTTATCCTTCATGAAGCCCTTTAGAATATATTCAACCTCCTGAAGAGTATTAGGTTCAAGGAAACTGTTCACATCCTTATCCTATGTCAATGTCAGGAAGAGCCTAATCACCTTTAGTTGGTCAGCAATATTTGTTACCTTATCATCCTTAAATAACTCAGTGAAATGTTCTCTACCCGGTTTCTTAAGAGAATCGTCATCTGAAACCAAGTTACCATTTTTATCTTTAAGGGACCATATAGCCTTGGAATTTCTTCTCGCCGACGCATAATCATGAAAAAACTTAGTATTGGCATCTCCTTCTTTCATCCAAATTACTCTACTCTTAAGTCTCTGAGTATTAACCTCATGAACCAAGTATTTACCTTTTTTTTCTTGAAGATCTTTCAACCTATTAGCATTGTATGCTGTCAGTAAACCAAATTCCATCACAAGAATGTTAGAAATCTCATCATTTATATTTAACATCAATTGCTTCCTTTCACATAATTTCTTCCTTTCCCAACCTTTAACAGTGCCTTTTAGTCTACCCAACTTTTGAGTGAGTGAATCCATATGGTTTCTAGGTCCAGTAGCCAAAGGAGCCTTCCAGGAAGACATAACAAGGGGGGCAAAGTCTTCTTCCATGAGCCAGGCACTATTAAATTTAAAGGGGTAACACTGAGAAGCAATTATGGACCCCATTCCAGGAAAATGGGATAGTGGTCCGATACATTCGAAGGAGTTTCCCAGGACCTATAGTATGCAAGGCTAGGGGGAAGATGGGCATATAATAAGAAGCGATCAAGTCTTTTGCTAATGCCCACATCCGCAACATGACCATTCCTCCAAGTAGGGCCAGGATTTTTCATGGAGAGATCAACCCGATTGTTGTTAGTGATCAGTTGAGAGAGGTAGGAAGCCAAGGGATCAGTCCTAGCTTTTGAACCCCATGATTCAGATGAAGAGACAATAAAATTAAGGTCACCAGCCAAGAGTATATTGGGTAAAGAAAGTAAACCACCAGCCTGAATGTTATCCCAAAAACAGTTCTCTATGCATAAGGCCCATAGAAATTAAATATAGAAAGGATCTCAGAGATCCCTTTTATGCTAGCTTTGAGTATAATACCAACAAAGGAAGAGAAGGCTTTGCATCAAACCAGGAGAGGGTTCCAACCCACAAGGAGTCCTCCAGAAAGATCATAAGCATCTACAGCACAGAACTCCCACCTAGGCTTGAATCTTGAGAAAAGGAGAAGAAATTGTGTATAATCGCACATAGTTTCTTGTAACATAATCATATCAGGATTTAAATTAGAGAAGAGAGAGCAAAGGGATTTTTGTTTGGAAATCCCTCCAAAACCTCAAATATTCATGGATAAAATCTTCATGGAGAACCAGACTCCTCAGGTATGCTTTCTCTAAGTACCTGTAATGAAGAGGGAGAAGAATGAGGCTTCCTTGCAACAATATTTAATCTAGTTGAGAGAGGAGTGTAAGATCCCAAATTCCTAGTCACCTCTGAAGAAG
Source organism: Pseudotsuga menziesii (assembly GCA_001517045.1). Taxonomy (NCBI): domain Eukaryota; kingdom Viridiplantae; phylum Streptophyta; class Pinopsida; order Pinales; family Pinaceae; genus Pseudotsuga; species Pseudotsuga menziesii. The sequence continues at coordinate 271,675 of LPNX010465614.1, read as the reverse complement.
TCTTCTTAGCCTTACAGATCGTTACATTTTTAAAAGGAATGGAGTCCAGGGGAGAGTGGAGGGGGATATAGGGTCTTTATCAGAAAAAATAGAGAGGGATTTTAGGAGAGAGGGATCCAGGAAGGCAAGAGCATCTCTGGGGCTTGTGGGTAGTATGTTGACAGGTGAAGTAGAGGGAGGAGTGGCAGAGGAAGTAGGGAGAGTGGGATAGTGTTCCAGAGTGAAAGGGGGAGGACCCACCTCAGACTGAGCAGCAGGAATATTTTGGGGAGAAAGGGAGGGATTCAACTAGGGATTATCAGATTCCAATGAATGAGAGAGACGAACACATACTTCAATATATTCTATGAACATTATTTCTCCCTTAGACAGTCCTTCATTAGGTGTAGGCGGGGAGGAGACATAAACTGCTTCAAGAGTGGGTTCTAAAGTCTCCACAGAGGGGATACTGACTTCAGGAGAAGGATAAACAGACCCAGAACTAAGATCAAACCCTTGTTTAACCAAACGACCCCTACGAATAAGAGTGCAAGAGTTGTGTAAATGACCAGTCTCGTGGCAATAGTTGCACCTGAAAGGCATGTGCAAGTAGTCTAGTCTCTGGGTAATAACTCGGTCACCGCAGACAAGATCAATCTCAGGTAGTAATCCCCTGGAAATATCCAATTCAAACAAAACCTTAGCTATTTGCTTGTCAAAAATCAAGTGAAATTCATTTTCAAGAGGAACAAAATGCCCGATCAAGTTTTCCAACCCAGTAAGAATGTATTTATTCCACAGAGGAAAAGGTAAGGCAGGTAAAAGAACCCACAAGTGACGAATGGTGACCCTTTCTGTGAGGGGATCAAATCTTGGATGCCAACGGCTCAAAACCAAAGAGCCCTGCAGGATGGTACAAAGGTTTCATAAAATGCGAGTAGCATCAATCTCCTCAATAAAGACAAAAACTAGCCAATTGTTTTCAAGAAGACTGATCGAAGGGACATAGTGGATGATGGGATTCCAATGAGTAGTCACCCACTCAACCCACTCTTCTTTATACATGGAACAATACTCTAACCTCCCAATAAGGGCTTTGCAACAAAGGGTTTCTACCTTATCGAAGAATACATCGAAGAATGCGAGGACGAAACGATGCTTCTCTTCAATTGCCTTAAGGGCCTTGGCTTTCCGACGGGTATGGATAGAGTGTAGAGACCGAGGAAATTTTGCACCCACACCACCCTCAGAAGGAGCACCAGGGTTACGACATGAAGACATATCTCAAGCCCAACCAATACAAGGGTTAGACACGATCGTCAATCGACACAACCAAAACCGTGACTGCCTATCAACTAGAAACCCTACCCAACACACCCGATACTAAGGCACCTAAGTCAATGAGACTATCAACGGACCTTAACCTGGGTTTTGATCTAGGAGGATATTGGTGGCCACCCACCTATTCCACTTGGGCCCCCACCATTTTTTCTTTCAGTTTTCTAGTTTCCTTAATTGTAGCACAATTTACTATTTTTGACAGTTTTCGGGTCCTAAAATTTCGAAGCCGTTTTGAGGCCCTAAACGACATTTTTTCGGCATCGAATGGTTGGGTAAATATGATTCCATTTTGGACCTGATATTTGTAATTTATGGATGTAGTCCTTAAATAGATCTTTCTAATGATGTATCATGCGCGTCAAACGAAGGTAGTATGCCAAAGTTACGACCCCGAGAAATTGATGTACTGTTGGCCTTAACTGGGCAGACCTGGGTTTACTTTATTGTACCAACGAAACCCCTATCTCACTGGCCCTTTCGCCAACAGACCGCAGAACGGCCTGAAGTCTCACCCAAAGTGATCCGAGATGGGGCAGCTGAAGAATCAGGTTTCCTCAACCAGGTTCTGTAGCATCCTAGGTTCTCTTGACTCTAATTAACCAGCTAAATCTCTCAGCAAGGGCTATTTCTCTCTTCCTAGCTGACTCTGCTATGGGACTGACTCTTATCGCATCACAGCTTCTAGGACGATGCACAACCTTTCTCTTCTGCTCAACTCTTAACCTACGATATCTCACACCGTAGCTCCCCTGACAGTGCGATATCACCCTTCTACGCTGTGATACTTCCTACAGTAAGACTCACTAGGCTCATCAAATCTCAAGGTACAGAGGCTTCCTACCTGAGTACGATAGCTCAGTTAACCTTCCTTAGGGTGTTAAACAACCTTACTTAAGCTTCTACAGTTTAACACGCTCAACATCAATTACGCTCAACTTGCTGAAATAAATATACAGAAGTCACTCAACACTATAGCTGTTAGCTGTCATAAATAAAGCACTAATAAACTCATATACAAAATACTCGACACATTCAACTCGCATTTAACCTTCTATGTTACTGTATACAGAAGGACAACATGCATACATTCATTAACAGGTAAGCAAAGTTCATGTAACGGATAACAGATAGTGAATAAGTAAAGCACAATCACATGAAACAGTCACACAACCCACGGATGTTACGTGGTTCACTTCCAGAGGGGAAGCTATGTCCACGGGAACTGTGTTTGTATTATAGCTTGAGAGAGTAAACACAGTTCCTCTGCAACTTCTTATGCAACTTGAGATCTTCTGGGAAACTCCACGCACACAGCTGGGAGCCCTTCTCTTAGATCTCTTCTCTTCCTATAATGCTTTCTTCTTACAATATACCCTTCCTCTCTCTCTCTCAATCCCTATGGATTGATACATTCATGTTCAAGGAGCCGACTACTGGTTACAGTAAGATTACTATAGATGTAACGACAGAACCAGAGCTCGACTCTTCCTCAATGTCTCACAATACTGACGACAACTAGTAACAACCAAAAAACCCAACCCTTCATAATACAAAATACATGCTTAAATAGGTGGCCTGAAAGTCTCACCGTGATACAAAACTATGGGCCTATACCAACAATAACCCAAAACCCTAATTATGATAGTCGGCCTATCTGTGCTTTGAACCGTCGCTTACCGGTCACACCACAACTTCCTGCAGTCTTTCACGATTTTCGGCGCTGATTGCGGCTATGGGCGCCGCTTCCTCGGTCGCTCCCCTTCTGTTCTTTGTCTTTAATACCTCATCTCGTTGCTCCTTCTCTATTTATGAGGGTAGTTGAGCCCTCTTGTCGTCGCCACTGGCTTAAATGCAGTGGTTGAGCTCTCT
>LPNX010465614.1:240628-267992 GCA_001517045.1 Pseudotsuga menziesii | reverse complement strand
GTGCTCGAGCCTCAAGCTCAGCAATCTGCGCCTTGTGGTCTTCCTCCATCTTGACCATTGTTTCTTCCAGAGCCTTTTCTCTATCTGCAATTCTTCTTACTTTCTGTGTTAGCGGCAAGGAAAACTCTATGTTACACTGGGGTAACTCCAATGCGATGTTCTACAGGACTTGACTTAGATCATGTTCTCTTTCTTCATATAGTCTTCACTCCTCTGCCTTTGTCTGAAATCCTGCGGTGAGCTCTGCATTCTGTTGTATCAGCTGAGTGTTCCGGTTATAAGTCACAAGCTCTCTATCCCTGAGATTTGCGGCTATCTGCTGCTAGATCATCTGTAGTTGATCAACGGGGAATTGTGCCAGATTAACCTCGACAAGTTCTCTAACCTGTATCTACACATCAATCATCGAAGCAAGGAATCGAATGCTCCCTGGTGGTATCAGCACTGTATTGGTGCGATCCTTTGCAAGGACTTTCTCGCGGGAAATCGATGGTTGTGAGCTTTCTCCTGCTTTTTCCTTGACTGGTTGAGTCTGCATCATGGTATTCTTCTCAGTTAGTGCTTTCAACTCCAGAAGCTGCTTATCTATCGTGCTCTACAGCTTGTCCTGCAATGTCTGCATCGCCTGAAATGAGTCCCGCATCTCCTCCTGCAATCTCACTGCAATGAGATCATAGTCATCCTCTGTTAGTGCGGTCTATGTAGTTGGCATTGAGGATTTGACTTTTTTCTTCTTCTTTTGTGCCGCTGGTGGCACTTCTACTGCATCTTTCCTCTTGGAACCCACCTTATCTTTTCCTTTGCCTAATGGATCTATCGGTGCGGTATCTGCTGGTCCAAGTCCTGCTGTGGCATCTTCTAATGCCTTCTTCCACTCTTCATCAAAGTCTTTGATGACATCTTCTACATCCTGCGCTGTCATCCTGAACAATCCAATAGCCCAGTCATCCTTTCTAAACCCTTTTGGCCTTAGATAGATTGTATGCTTGTCCGCAATGAAATCAAGCCGATTGTGATACATGTCAACAACCTCTGTGTTGATCCGCGGTGTCTCCTGGATGACTCGCTTCAACAACTTATAGTATTCATAGAATACTATCATATTGATATTTTTCTTGGCTGGACTGTTGCTTTCCCATAAGTTTGCATATCGTGCACCTTTGCATTCTTCGCCTCGTAGCTGTGGAAACTGGGTATGGGGCGGCTCTCTCCACCCAACGAATGCACATAATATAAGCATCCACGAGAAGTGGAAGGGGTGGTTTGGCTCATCCTGCGCTGCCAAACAATCTGCAAGAAAAATATTTAATAAAAACAAACACCAATTAAATTGTTCACCTTCTGCGACCTGCACGGCAAGGTGAATTACTGCTCCTATGACTTCTTTCAGGTGAACTTTAGTTAATAGTTTGCCTGCAAGCATACTAGCTGTAAATATGAGTGTATCATCTGCTAAGGCTGTGAGGTCATAAGCCCAACCTCCTCTCTGTAGCTTATACTTGTTGACTAGAAGCACTGGCAGCTAATTATCCTTGCTCTTCCCTAATATATGTGTATGAGGGTCCTTACCGCTTTTGGACAGCCCGGTGATGCGGTGTATCAAATCGATGTTCAGATCAACCCTGTTACCCAACCAGAGGTAACCTCCATGTACACAGGAAAGTAGCACATGCACCACGGCATTAACCTCTGCACCTCGTCCAAAATGTGGTATTTTCAACAAATTGACCAAGCTTGACTGCTCAAGAATCTGGACATGTTCCATAGGAACAAACTCACATGCGCTGGTCCTCGGATTCCTCTAAACCATAAGATACTGATCCGGCCGAAACTGAGGATATGTCTTACTGTCGCCAAGGTTATAGTCTGTAAATTTGAGAGCAGGGACATATCCTAACAGTTCTCCATCTTCCTTTACACAAGGATCAATCGGCGGTAGTGGAATAGGAAACTTAGCACCCTTGGGAATGGTTACCTCTGGTGCGTCCTCGACTCGTGGGAAAATGTATATTGTTGCCATATGAACTTCTTCTTTGCGCTCTAAGCTGGACTCTTCTACTATTTGAGCTTGATTCTTCGTCCTTGGCGTCAACCTGACCTGTGTTGCACCTAATTTCACAATCCTGGGCGGCGGCGTCATGGCAAAGTCGAGGCCACCACGCTTGAATCGTCGCACGACGTCTTCTAAAGGTTCCTTTTTGGACATAAACCGCCTGGTGCGATACTCTGGACTGGCAATGGCTATGAAAATGGGGAAACCAGCACTCTATAATTGGAGTATCTCTGCACAGGGAAAACTCTACAAATTACTCTATAACTCTCAGAAATTGCAAAAGGAACCTTTCTGCTTGAATGATCTGTGTATTTGTAATGAAGGCGGTAATCTTTGAAGCAATGGTCGCTTAGGCTGGACCCGTTGGCGGCATTTATTGCATGTACAAGACAACACCCCGCGCCCCGCTCCTCATTAATTGTTGAAAACCCGTTCAAATTTCCCTCGAAAATTGTGCACAAGCGGCGGTCTCAACCAAGATTTACCAAATCTAGGATAACGTATACCTGTCATATCTTCATTAATTGCTTTCAGAAGGTGAAGTGACTGGCCCTCTTTCCCTTTCAAAATTGTCTTCCCAGCACGGGGAACATCGCCTCGCTGCGATGTCACACCGCATCGTCCTAAACCAAAAATTTGGCATGAAACTCCACAACGTTGAAAAACTCCGCAATCGTCCTATGTCTTGCGCAAAATAAAATTTCCTGCTGCGATTCCTCCTACTTAGAAATTTTTCAGCTGGTGTAGACTAGTTATGGGTGCGATGCCTCCTTTCAACTACACTGGACATTTGTACGACTTAGTTCTCTGAGTTAGGGCTAGGAGGTGGAGTGGCTATCACTATAAAGCTTAAGCCTACTGCCATTAATCAAAGTAGGAACAAGTTCCCCGTTCAGTTTACTGAGCTGAACGGTACCTCCTTCTGTGACTTGCTAAATTTAATATGGCCCCAACCAATGTGTCTTGAACTTCCCGGGAAACTTAACAAACTTGCTGTCATAAAGGAGCATTAGGTCTCCTGTCTGAAAAATCTCTCTTGATGTGCCTGTCATGCCAAGATTTTTCTCGTGCCTTCTGCACTTTTTGATGAAATCCTGCGATGAATCTGTCTTCTTCTAAGGAAAGCAGCTGCGCTAATATTTCATTCATCGTATCTGTATCAGCCATCTCGGTAAGTTGAACAATTCTTAAACTGGGAATAATATATTCCATAGGCATAATAGCCTCTTGTCCATACACCAAGTTGAAAGGTGTGTGTCCTATAAGTTTCTTGCATGTAGTTCTATAAGCCCATAATACAACATTAACCCTGAGGTCCCAATCATCTCTTTGGTTGTTACGGATCTTAGTAAGAGCATTTTCTAGAATCTTGTTAAAAGCCTCCACTGTACCATTAGCTTGTGGGTGGTAGGGAGTGCTCTTATGATGCTGTATCTGAAATTCCTCCGTCAAGGCCTTGATAGTGCGATTCAGAAAGTGTGTGCCTCGATCACTCATCAAAATTGCTGGACATCCAAATCTACTTATGATGTTTTCAAAAATGAACTGTGTAGCTGTAGCAACATCACAATTCCTTACTGCTTTGGCCTCTGCCCACCGGGTGAGGTATTATGTTCATGTGATGATGTATCTCGCACCAGTTCGTTTCCCTGGTGGGTTGATAGGACCCATGAAATCTATAGCCCACTTGTCAAATGCCCGCAGCATAATCTGTGGTCACAGCGACATTTCATCTCTCCTCGAAGGTTTTCCTACCCTCTGGCAGATATCGCAGCATCTGCAAAACTCCTTAGTGTATTTATGCAAAGTAGGCCACCATAATCCTGCAGCTAGAATTTTCTGAGTGGTCGGATTTCCTACGAAATGACCTCCTGTGATACCTGAATGTGCTTCTCTGATAATGGCCTCTTTCTCGTGCGGCATAACGCATCTACGCAGGACTTCATCTGGACCTAACTTGTATAAATGTCCTGCGATCAAAGTGAAATCTGCTGCTTTAATAACTAACTGTTTCTTTTGCTGCTTAGTAAACTCAACTGGTGCCCACCCTGTAGTGAGAAAGTGAATAATATCTGCGTAATACTCATCTGCGGTCTGGATAGAAAACAATTGTGCGTCTGGCAAATTATCCTCTAAATTACTTGGTTCTTCTCTTGAGTCTATCCGCGACAGATGGTCAGGTCTTGCATTTAATCTCCCTGGTTTTACAATAATTTCAAAATCATACTCCTGAAATAGGAGTAACCATTTGTAGATCCTTCCCCCTAACACTGGCTTATTGACCAAATACTTTAAAGCGGAATGGTCAGTGAACATCTTGAATGGGGCACCCAACAGGTAGTGCCTGAACTTCTGTAGAGCATACACCATAGCTAATCCTTCTCTTTCTGCAGTGGTGTAGTTCTTTTCTGCGGTAGATAACTTTATGCTTGAGTATGCGATAGGGTGATCGATACCCCCTTCTCCTAGTTGTGTTAAGACAATCCCTAGTGCGATGCCAGATGTATCCATATGTACATGAAATGGTTTGTTCCAATCTGGAAATACTAAGATGGGTGCTGTAACCATCTTCTCTTTAAGAGTGTCTAAACTTTGCTGACATTCATCATTCCATAGGAATTGCACTTCTTTCTTTAACAAATTTTCCATAGGTGCTGTGATCTTTGCATAGCCCTTGATGAATTTTCTATAATACCCTGTATGACCAAGCACTGTCCTGAATTGCTTAACGGAGTTGGGTGCTGGAAGATTTACAATGATGACAATCTTTGCAAGATCTACCATCAAGCCTTTTCTGCAAACAATATGACCCAACAAAATACCAAATGGTGCACAGAATATACATTTCTTCAAGTTAAGAAAAATCTGATATTGCCTACATTTCTCTAACATGAGCCTTAAATCTCCTATATGGTTTTTGATTAATCCAAATACAGTCCAATCATCAAAATAGACTTCTAAGAATTTATGGATGTATTCCTTAAAGACATCAACTACTACTCTAGAAAAAATAGCTGGTGCATTTTTAAGACCAAAGGGCATTACCGTATACTGAAATGAGCCCCATTCTATCGCAAAGGTGGTCTTATGTCGATCCTCCGAATGGATTCTTATCTGGTGATAGCCTAAAAAGCCATCAGTGAATGAGTAGATCTTCTGTCCTCCCACATTGTCTAAAACTTCATCAGTAAAAGGTGTCGGAAATGGGTCATGAAGTGATGCGTCGTTGAGTTTGCGCAAATCGACACAAATCCTGATTTCTCCTTTAGTTTTCTTTTCCTGCACAACCATGGGACTAACCCATTCGCTCTCTACTACTGGCCCAATGATGCCTACTACTAGCATCTTATCAATCTCATCCTTAACTTTTTCTTTATAACGATGATTTAATCTGTATGGACGTTGCTTAACTGGACTAGCATCTGCTTTTAAAGGTATCCTCATGACTCCCAAATCTCCTACTATTCCCTTCATCTCTATAAACTTAGTGGGAAATAAGTCCTGATAGTCATGCAACAAATCTGCGATGTGTCCTACTGTTTCATCATCCAAATAGTCTCCAATAGAGGCAAACTTTGGTTCTGTTTATGTGCCAATATTGATATTTTTAATCTTAATAGGCTCTGTGATAGCTGGAATCTCTAGCTTTGGTCCATCAACTTCGCGAGTCCCTTCTAACTCTGGAATGTTGATAATACGAGGATTCTCATCCTCGTCACCTGGCTCTTCTGCGAAGTTGTAACACTCTAGCGCATGTTCTAACTGGATGGCCTAATCAGGATGATCATACACTGGTAGGGTACAGTCATCAAATATCTTATTCTTTATACTCTTTAGAGCTTGATCAATGCTTGGATACTCAAATTCAAAAGTGAAGTGAGTACAAAGCTGTCTATCATAACTGGCCATGTAATGGTTCCTCTGCGCAACTCTGTCTCGGTGTACCAGTTCCTTGGGACTGTGTCTAAAGTGTGAATGAATAGGTGAACCCATTCATCCTCGGGAATGTCCAACCAATTCTGTTCACAAATCTTAATATGTGACCTGGGGTCACTTTCTCCTGTATATTTCTGCTGTAAATGCTCATTGTCATTAGAGAATTTGATCATCATCAATCTCTTAAAATCATCCCATGATGCGATATTTTATTTATGTGCATGCCACCATCTTGCAGGTGTGGCTCTTACTGCAAGGTCAATAACTGCCATCCTCTGCCCATGAGGGATTTCCTACTCAAACTGCTGTAAAAAGTCATTGACATCTGCTAAGCCATCAAACGACGGAATATCCTTAATCTCTGTTCCAATCCATCGCAGTGACTTAGTCATAAATGCACATCTGCGAGCTGAAACTTCATAAAGTCTATTCTGCCAATTTTCTAAACCAACGTCCGAATCCGATGCGCACGAGCTATCGCATCGCCAACTAATATTTCCTTCTGTGGTGGGATTGATATAATCACTCTAGTTAGCAGTCATCTGATAGAGGCTCTCCATACTACGCACCTCTTCCTCTGCTTTGATAGGTTCAATGTATCGAGGACCTTGAAAAGGATCCAACCGTGCAATGACTCAAATCTGTTTAGCCTCAAAGGTAATTTGTCTTTTCTTCAAATTGATAACAGCCATGTTATCAAATTCCCAATCAATACCTAATAAAGATGGATATGGTCTGCTATCGCCAATAATTTCTATGACTTCAAAATCCGCAAAGCTGCGAACTCCATCAATATCAACTGGTACTTGTGGTAATCGACCCAGTGGCGATACCCTCTGTTGATTGGCTAATCGCAGATGGATAGGTGATCTGGCTAACTTAGGGCTACCCATCTGTTCCCATGTCTGCTTAGTGAGAACATTTACCTCTGATCCTAAATCTAGGATTACCTTATCCATTTCAAACTCTCCAATTTGTGCTGTGAGTCTCATTTATCTTCTTGTTCTTGTATGGCCCATAATATTATGAACAACACGCTGCGTACCGCTCACGGAAGAAGACTGCTGATACTGATCTATGATGTGTTGAATCTCTTCTATGGATTTCTCATTTCTTACGAGTTTCAAGCAGCTCTGCAGGAAGGATTGTACACTTCCTGTCAACTCATCCTCTTCGCACCTTCCAGATGTGGTAGCCTGCGATATCTGCACAGGACTAATGCCACAAGGTTTTTGCTGCAGTACACCCCTACAAGGCAATATCTGCGATCCTGATAGTGTAGGGTCAGTAAAGAAAGTTTTAGCTTGCTGAAATGTTTCTTTGTTCTTCTGCAGGTCAAGTGGTGTAGATTTATCAGTGGCTTTACGCACCCATTTCGGACATGTATTCTTTTCGACATCCTGCGATGTCCTACTAGTAGAAGCACCGCTGCGAGTCACAACATTGACTCTTGGTTCTGGTTCTTTCTGCTCAGCAGCGATAAGCTGAATATTCTGATTTATTGCTGGCTTAGGATCCTTAATCTTCGCTATCAAGATAGGACATTCTTCTATAGTATGATCGTAGGACTTGCAATACTTACATGTTGAAGTAGGGTTCTGACAATCCCTAGCATAATGTCCTATGGCTCCACAGTTGTAACAAACAATCGGTCCATGGCCACAGCCAAAGCCTCCACCACGGCCTCTTCCTATGAATCCTCCACCACGACCATCATGAGCCGGTTCATGCTGTGGACCTGCTGCTGGTTTTGGTGTCTCTGACTGGACTCTGTAGAAGTCATGTTTTCTCTCTATCATGAGATCATAAGCTCTGCAATTATTTTCATCATGTCCTACTGACTTACAGAAGTTACTGTATAAATTCTTAGGAGTTTGTACATACTTCTGAAGTAAAGGGCATTCCTGTGGTCTATGTCCTCTTGTTCTACAGATTTCACACCATGGCCCTTGATTCTATACTAAGGGGTTAGGAGCCCCACTTGCTATATACTCAACAAATACTGGACAATTATCTTTGGTATGGCCATGTCCTTTACACTTTGTACACCATAATTCTTGTTCAACCTCTTTTACTTTCTTAATCTCATGTAGTTGTAAAGTGAGATTGGCTAACTGATTCTGTAATTTTGTCATACCTGCACTAGTCTCAGCTAAAGGTGAAGCCTCTAGTTTCATTGCCATCTCCAATGCTTCATCCTACGTATGGAGGTTATGTTGCATTATTGGAAGTATGATATGAGGGATCAGTGCTGTGATGAACCATTCCTTATGCTTCTCCGGCGCAAACTCAAAACTAACTTGGTCTATAAGAGCTTTAAATTTCTAATCAAAATCCCATACTGACTTTGTGGGTGACTGTTTAATGTCTTTAAGTTCTGTGATACATTGTGACTCAGACTTGGGTTTCTTAAATTCCTTAATCATTGTGGTCCTGACCTCTACGAGTGTTCTGTTCTGCGCTGATATATACTTCATATACCATGTTAAAGCTCTTTCTCTAAGTGTAGTGGCCAACTGGACAAGCTTGGTATTGTCATCATGGATCTGTTTAATGGCCCATACAGCTTCACATAGGAACCAATGCTGTTCTGGGTCTTCTGCCCCTGTACCCCTAAAGGTAGGTAATTTCATGTCATCCCCCATTCTATTTCTACGAGGTGGACTCTGATTTGCTGTATTACTACCACTTGGCAGTGTAAATGTAGGTGGTGTAGAGGTAGTATGTACTATGTGTGAACTACTAGATGGAGTTCCTGCAGGATTATTCTGAGTCCCAGTTGGTTTCTATGGGGTATAAGGGTGGTAAGGGATACCCCCTACTGTTCTTTCTCTATTACTTTGACTCTGTTCTCTAGTACTGTCTGAACTATCTTCAAAGAAGGAAGATCTGAAATCTACTTTATATCTCTTACCGCTATGTGCACATCCAATTTCTTCAGAATCACTCTCAAACTCTTGTGACATTACACTTACTTAACTTATTCATCTGAGAATATATCCATTACTCTTTTTTCATACAATAACATCTTAAGGGACAAATTTAAAGAGTTCAAGTACTGACCGCGATATCCTTTGAAGAAGTACCTCTCTGCTTCGCTGAAACTCTTTCTTTGATCAACTGCAAACTCTGTACTGAAACCTTCCAGCAAACTCGCAAGCCAGAAGTCTACTGCCCGCGAAATAGGATTATCTACGCTCTTTATAGTGTGAATCAACTCCGGTGTCCAAACAATGTTCCTTTTCTTCTTGAACACGTGCTTATCATTCAACTTTGACAACCAATCGTACAACTCATTTGCATATGTCACAAAAAATATCTCATGCAGGTCTATGAAGATATGTTTCTGTAACCAGTCCTCTGTACTTAGCCTAGGACTCTTGTTTTCTTTCTCAGCAAATTCTCTTTCCTTAGACTCAACCCACTGGTTAAGTTCTTCTTTAGTAGGATTGCAACAGAGCATCAGCTCTTCAATTTGTTCAAAACCAGCAATGGAACCATTTGTTGGCCTTAACTAGGCAGACCCGGGTTTACTTTATTGTACCAACGAAACCCCTAGCTCACTGGCCCTTTCGCCAATAGACCGCAAAACGACCTGAAGTCTCAACCGAAGTAATCCTAGATGGGGTGGCTGAAGAATCAGGTTTCCTCAACCAGGTTCTGTAGCATCCTAGGTCCTCTTGACTCTAATTAACCAGCTAAATCTCTCAGCAAGGGCTATTTCTCTCTTCTTAGCTGACTCTGCTATGGGACTGACTCTTATCACATCGCAACTTCTAGGATGATGCGCAACCTTTCTCTTCTGCTCAACTCTTAACCTGCGATATCTCATACCGCAGCTCCCCTTACAGTGCGATATCGCCCTTCTACGCTGCGATACTTCCTACAGTAAGACTCACTAGGCTCATCAACTCTCAAGGTCCAGAGGCTTCCTACTTGAGTACAATAGCTCAGTTAACCTTCCTTAGGGTGTTAAACAACCTTACTTAAGCTTTTACAGTTTAACATGCTTAACATCAATTACGCTCAACTTGCTGAACTAAATATACAGAAGTCACTCAACACTGTAGCTGTTAGCTGTCGTAAATCAAGCACTGATAAACTCATATACAAAATACTCGACACATTCGACTCGCATTTAACCTTCTATGTTACTGTATACTGAATGACAACATACATACATTCATTAACAGGTAAGCAAAGTTCATGTAACGGATAACAGATAGTGAATAAGTAAAACACAATCACATGAAACAGTCGCACAACACACGGATGTTATGTGGTTCACTTCTAGAGGGGAAGCTACGTCCACGGGAACTATGTTTGTATTATATCTTGAGAGAGTAAACACAGTTCTGCTGCAACTTCTTATGCAGCTTGAGATCTTCTGGGAAACTCGACGCACACAGTTGGGAGCCCTTCTCTTATATCTCTTCTCTTCTTATAATGCTTTCTTCTTACAATATACCCTTCCTCTCTCTCTCTCAATCCCTGCGGATTGTTACATTCATGCTCAAGGAGCCTTCTACTGGTTACAGTAATATGACTACAAACGTAACGACAGAACCAAAGCTCGACTCTTCTTCAATGTCTCACAATACTGACGACAACTAGTAACAACCAAAAAACCCAACCCTTCATAATACAAAATACATGCTTAAATAGGTGTCCTGAAGGTCTCACCGTGATACAAAACTGTGGGCCTATCCCAACAGTAACCCAAAACTCTAACTATGACAGTCAGCCTATCTGTACTTTGAACCGCCGCTTACCGGTCACACCACAACTTCCTGTAGTCTTCCGCGATTTCCGGCGCTGATCGCGGGTATGGGCGCCGCTTCCTCAGTCGCTACCCTTCTGTTCTTTGTCTTTAATACCTCGTCCTGTTGCTCCTTCTCTATTTATGAGGGTAGTTGAGCCCTCCTGTCGTCGTCGCTGCCTTAAATGCAGTGGTTGAGCTCTCTTTTTGGCCGCTTCATGTACTATTTCCTTTGACTTCCTTGTTCCAACCTCCGTGATTTCCGACCCGCGATCTGCGGCGGGAAATGCACTATGCCGTCGTACCTTTATTGCATCTCTTATATCGCTAGATTATCGGCATCGCCAAAACTATCTTTCCTCCAAAAATTGTCCATCTTCTACCAAAATTAGCAACTTTTCCTGTAGCTGTGGGGCCCTGCTCCAACATGTACCAAGTTACCCAATGGGGCCCACATTCTAGCATTTCACCTTCTAGGGTTAGGTTTTTGAATGTGTAGGGTTTCCATTGTTTCTCAATAATATATAGGCCTTCGAGCCTCATTGTAACACGGAGTTCACAGGCATGTAGCTGCCACATCTCTTCTCAAAGATACGCTACCAGCAGTTTAGCTAGTTTATTTCCATTTTGTATGTAAACAAGTTTCAGTTCTTTGATTAATAAAATGAAGTGTTATTTCCACTGCATACTTGTTATTTGTGTATTCTATTGTGTTCCTGCATAAATCCGGATCAGTGGTATTAGAGCAATCTACTCTTTCTCGATCCTTCTTTGCATGTTCCCAATGAGAGTGGGGTATAAAGAGTTAGGGCTCGATCTGGTTGAACCTTTGCAAGATCAACCTCGCAAATACCGATGGCCGCCCATGGGGGACAAAAAAAAATATGAGGGCGCAAAAAATCCTATCAAAATTTTGCTCGAGGAGGCCCTTAAAAAACAAAGAAACGCGATGATGGATAACTTCTCCCAAATCCTTCAACGACTTCCCACTAGCAGGGCATCTGCATCTAGCAGCCACTTTGGAGGCACAACCCCTGTTAAGGTACAAGTAAACTTCGACATTCCCATATTTGATGGTGGAATAGATGTAGATGTCATAGATAGATGGTTGAATCTATTAGAAGGATATTTCTCGGTTCATGACTTTTCCGACCGGGAAAAGATTACTTTTTCACTACTCAAAGCCGCCCCCCATTTCAAGGAATGGTGGGAAACCCACTGTGAGAGAAAGGATGAGGAGGAACCCTCTCTGTTATCGGCTGTACCCACTTGGAATTCTTTCTGAGATGCCACAAAGGGACAATTTTATCCCATGGAGAGCTATGAGGAAAAGTACATACAATGGACTACCCTGTGGCAACAAAGAGATCAAGATGTGCATGAACTGATGAATCTGTTCCATACCCTACGCACCAAGTTAGGTATCAAAGATTCAGAGAAACATTTGGTGCTGAAGTACCGCAGTTGTTTGCACAGATACATTCAAGAGGAAATGGAGTTCCTCGACATCTCCTCGCTTGGTACGACATACCGGTATGCTTCCAATATTGAGCAAAAATTCAAACAAAAAAAGCGAGACTTTGGATCTGCGAATCAGAAGCAAGCGAAAGGTGCCCCCAAACCATAAAACCAAGGACACAGCCAAGGCATGGCGACTCAAGAAAACTTGCCAAAGCCGCAAGAAAAGAGCAACACTGCGAAGCCAAAGAAGGAAGCGGGAAAGTGGTGCAAGTTCCATAAGAGCCCCACTCACAACACAAGTGAGTGTCGGGCCAAGCAATCACTAGTGGCCGAGATAAAGGCTTTTGAATCAGATGCATACTCTGACACTGAGTTAGAACCCGAGAAGGGGAATGACATAGGGAAGAATATTATCGATGCAGAGCCCAACGCCACTGTTACCACCACGAAGATCCAAAAGGAAGAACCAAAATATTCAGAGGAGGAGGAGCGTCTTTTCCACTCCCATATGTGGGTAAAGGGTTCCCCGCTATAGTTCATTGTCGACAATTGAAGCCAAAAGAACCACATTTTAGCTGAGTTCATGAAGCGGTTGGGCTTGTCAACCATAGCACACCCGCAGCCATACACCATCGGGTGGATTCACCAAGGATGAGATCTCCGCGTCAGCCAGCAGTGCCGCTTTCCCTACAACATCAAGCCCTTCACCGATGAGGCATTATGTGATATTGCTCATCTTGATGTTTGTGATGTATTATTAGTTCAACCATACTTATGTAAGTGACATGTTGTGTATGAGTCCCAGCCTCGTGTTGTTATTGTTATGTTGGGAAATAAGTTGTACATGATACCAGAGGTACCACCTCCTGCCGCTATCTATTTGGTTGCTGCAAAACAATGCAGTAAGCTCATTTCCAAAACCGGGAAATTTGTTTTCTTAATGATCTGCCCTCAGGGGAAGAAGAAGAACGTGGTCATGACCTCCAGACAAGGCCCCTCCACATGACAAAAACAAATGGACAAGGTCGTGGAGGAGTACCGGGACATATTCACCTCACCCATAGGGGTGCCTCTACACTGTCAGGTCAAGCACCCCATCGATTTGACCCAAGATGCGTCGTTGTCCAATGGACCGATCTATCGACGCTCTGTTCTAGAGAATGATGAAATCAAGAGACAAATTCAGGAGCTGCTACAGAAGGGTCACATCCGGCCAAGTTCATCGCCCTGCAGGAGCCCGATCATGTTGGTATAGAAGAAGGATGGGACTTGGAGACTATGTATTGACTATCGGGCGCTAAACAAGATCACTATCCAGAATAGGTACTTGATCCCATGGATTGATGACCTCCTGGACTAGCTTAAAGGGGGAAAATATTTTAGCAAGATCGACTTAAAGTTTGGGTATCACCAGGTATCGATCGAACCGACCGATGTGTGGAATACTGCCTTCAAATCCAAGGAGGGCCTTCTCGAATGGTTGGTTATGCCTTTTGGGCTGACGAATGCTCCCGCAACCTTCATGAGACTGATGGACGACATCTTGTAGCCATTCACCAATTCATTTGTAGTAGTGTACTTGGATGACATCATGATATTCAGCCAGACTTGGGAAGAGCACCTCCACCACATCCAACAGGTCCTCCCGCAACCTTCATGAGACTGATGGACGGCATCTTGTAGCCATTCACCAACTCATTTGTAGTAGTGTACTTGGATGACATCATGATATTCAGCCAGACTTGAAACACTGCGGAAGCACAAGTTGTGTGCCAATTTGGACAAGTTCACTTTTGGCATGACCTAGGTTCAGTATCTGGGATACATTATTGATGAGTGTGGGGTACATGTGGATCCAACTAAGATCCAAGTCATTCGGGATTAGCCGATCCCAACTACTCTAACAGAGCTTCACAAATTTCTAGGTCTTGCTAATTTCTACCACAGGTTCGTGTTAAGATTCTCTCATATCACTTGGCCCTTGAGTCAAGTCACCAAGGGAGGAGCGAAAGCAAAATTCTTTTGGTAAAAAACTCAACAGAAGGCATTTGCAGAATTGAAACATCGCCTCTGCTGTGCCCCAGTGCTCACATTACCAGACTTGCAACAACCATTTGAGATTGAGACAGATGCCTCTGACTATGCTATTGGGGCAGTCCGTACTCAACAAGGGCATCCAGTGGCATATCACAGTGAGACACTGTCTGACACGGTCCGCAAATATTCCACTTATGAAAAAGAGATGTATTCCATTGTATAGGCTTGCCGACTGGAAGCATTACATTTTGGGGAAGGAAATGATCATCCACACAGACCACCGACCCCTGTAGTTCATATAAACAAAAGGGAAGTTACAGAACAATCGCCATCATAAGTGGTCCACATATCTACAACAGTTTCATTTGAACATCAAGTACAAGAAGGGAAGCACCAACAATGTTGCAGACTGGCTCAGCCGACCACTGATCGTGGAAATAACCACCGTGCTCAACTCTTGTGGGCACGAGACTTATGATTGGCCGCTTCTCTACCAAAACAATCCAGAATTCAGCCACACATACATGACGCTCTTGGAGGGAAACCAAGTTCCAAATTTTCACCTCCAGGATGCACTACTATGTCACATGGGACACCTTTGTGTTCCTTTAAGCGAGCGTGCTGAGATGATTTGCGAAGCGCACTACAGTCGGGTCGTTGGGCATTTCAGGGTCGAGAAAACAGTGGCAGTACTGCAGAAGTATTTCTATTGGCCAAACCTTCAACAGGACGTCGGGAAGTACATTCGATCATGCACTGCCTGCGCCATTGCCAAACCGTCCATCAAGAAGCAAGGCCTCTATACTCTGTTTCTTTCCCCTAGTCGACCTTGGGAATCCATTTTCATGGATTACATGTCAGGCCTTCTTTCTACTAAGCACGACAACGACTGTGTGCTCATGGTCGTCGACAAATTCTCAAAGATGGCCATAATGGTGGCCTGCAAGAAGAATATCACAACATAAGACACTACTAAACTCTTCTTTGAACAAGTGTGGGTACACTTTGGGATCCCACAGTCTATAATATCAGATCGAGACAGTAGGTTCCTTAGTACATTCTGGTCTAGCCTATGGTCAATGCTAGACACCAAGCTCAAAAAGTCCATAGCTTTCCATCCCCGGACTGATGACCAGACAGAGGTCGTCAATAGGATGATCGTACACATTTTGCACATGTACAACTCAAAGCATCCACGCACATGGGATGAGAGCCTCCCCTATGTACAACATAGCTATAATCGGGCCCTCCACAACTCAACCTACCACAACCCCTTTCAGGTGGGCTTGGGATTCCAGCCACTATGTCCCATTGACGTAGCCATGCCATTTGCAACTACTCAAGCTGATTCGGCTCATGTCCAATCTGAAGTTTCTGAGGCGAACAACTTCTTTGAGTGCATTCAGCACATTCCTCAAAAGGTTCATGACATATTAGACAGATCCAATGCTAAGTACAAGCATCGGCATGATCAGCATCGGGTGCAACACAAATTCCAAGTGAGCGACAAAGTGTGGCTACATTTGCAGAAGGAGCACCTCGTTGGACCCCACCGCAAGCTTCGCCCGCTCCGATATGGGCCATACACCATCACCAAGGCTTTCGGAAACAATGCCTTCAAGCTCAGTATTCCACCATTCCTTGGTCTGCACCCAGTGTTCAATGTGGACCGCCTTTGGCCCTACTTTCCACCTCAACTAGACACATCAGACGTGGCAGAACAACTCACACCAACAGAGTTAAACCCCAACAGCATGGGACAAGCCACAACTGATTGGATTATGGACAAACAGATCAAGAACACCCGCCAGCAGAAGATCCAGCTATATCGAGTTGTCAAAGCAGGTCGTCCTTCACCAGGGACCAAGTTCAGCAAAAGTTTCATCATCTCATGGAGGATCTCAACGCAATGGGGACGATTGCTTCCTAAGGGGGGAGGAATGATCCAGGAGGATATTGGTGACCACCCACCTATTCCACTTGGACCCCCACCATTGTTTCTTTCAGTTTTTCAGTTTCCTTAATTGTAGCACAATTTACTATTTTTGGCAGTTTTCGAGTCCTAAACTTCCGTAGGCGTTTTAAGGCCCTAAACAATGTATCATGTGCGTCAAACGGAGGTAGTATGCCAAAGTTACAACCCGGGAAATTGATGTACCAAGTTACCCAACGGGGCCCACATTCTGGTGTTTCACCTCCTAGGGTTATGTTTATAGATGTGTAGGGTTTCCATTGTTTCTCAATAATATATAGGCTTTCGGGCCTCATTGTAACACAAAGTTCATAGGCATGTAGCCGCCACATCTCTTCTCAGAGATATGCTACCAACAATCTAACTAGTTTATTTCCATTCTGTATGTAAACAAATTTTAGTTCTTTGATTAATGAAATGAAGTGTTATTTCCGCTGCATATTTGTTATTTGTGTATTCTGTTGTGTTCTTGCATGAATCCGGATCAAGTTTAAACTCAACCAGAACTGGAAAACGGCCACAACAGACAGAAGACACTACCGGCAGACCAATTAAACAACAGTATCGAGTAAAACACCAAAAATACCGACCACAGACCCAATAGAAATTAACAGGATTCCCACTCTTTAATCATGGTTGGTACTAACTCTCTGGTGAGAGATGGAGTCCCATTGACTAAGACTATGAAACATGAGTTAGTTACACATCCCATAATCTAATTCACACCAATGAGAGGGATTCCACCCTGTGAAATGCTTTGACTAAATCCAACTTCAGTACCAAAACATTTGAGTTCTTGGTTTTGATAGAATATACCTTACATAATAATAATAGTTTTTAGTTTTACACAGTAATACTAACACAATTCAGTATCATTTACAAATATTAAATTTGATATGGTAGTAATATACTTTGCATAATAATAATAGTTTTTAGTTTTTAGTTCTTGGTGAGATTTGAACTTGAAACCTCCTTTACAACATTCCTTTATTTACACGGCACTTGCCAGTCAGTCTACACCCATGCGGGCTACACCTTACGTTAATTTCATTATGATAAAGGAAACTAATTTAAAAAAAGAAAATCATGTACCATAGTAAAAAACTAACTTACATAATGTTAAAAAATAGTAATTTATGATGCTCACCAAACAGAAAATCAAATCAGTGTTATAAAGAAAAAGGAAAATCATCTATCTTGGTGAAAAACTAACTTACAAAACGCCAAATTATTACACCGAAGGTGTTTTTTAAGGTGACGAACTCTCCAAATTTTCGTTGTCTGTTAACAATGAATAAGAGTACACCACTTGTTTAATGATTTTTAAACATTAAAGACCTTCAGCCACCAACTCGACCCGTTGCATCGCCCTACCTTATCCGCTTCCCATCGTTGAAGGGCAAAATTAGGTCCACGAAACCAATACGTTGGCCCCCGAAGAAATCAGGTCCGATTTAGGGATCTCAGGAATGCATGGCTACCACCATAGGTCGTGTTTTGCCTACCACAGTCAGACCCTCGGGTTTAGTGGTTACTGTAGGATTTCTGTGGCTATTGATATAAGCTTTAATGTCATCTACAGACTTGGAATCGACGCAGGTTTTCTAATGTGGTTTTCTACAAGTTTTCTAATTTGGTTAGGTTGGTCAGAACAGTAAAAATCCGCTTGCCCTGTCAGGATTCCCTATTCCCAACTCCTTTAAATTAGGGAAATTTCTCAACTTTAGCACCTTTAGATTTGGTAACCACTCCAACGGAGAGAAATCCCTTAGATGGCGACAGTACCACAAGTGTAAGTATTCAAGATGTTGAAACTGGATAGTGTAATCTGACAGGATTAACCCTTGGTAGTTTCCCAGGATGAAACTCTGAAGGTTACTCATTTCCTGGAGGTCTTGAGAAAGATCGTCCATTATATAATCTTCGTTGTGTATAAAGGATTTTCTGCCATATAAGTCTTCAGGTCCTGATGAGTCAGTCCCCAATGATATTAAACTAGAAAACTGGAGCAACATGCAACATAAAATGACTGCACAAAATTTAGATGACATGGCTTATGATATTCTTGACATAAAAAAGACCATAATTGAAAAAAAGGAGAAAATTGCTTTGGTTAAACGAAGTTAGGATTGATGGATCATCTCCTAAATGATTCTGCAGAAATAAAAGAAGCAGTTAATAAAGCTGCTGATAAGACTGAGCGAAGACTTGCTAAGATAGAAGAACTTTTGGGTCAAACTCAAGAACTTAAGAAGAAGGTTACAGGTCTCGGTCCCTCAGTTTTCGCCCTAGCGTCACAAGGCCACAAAAGGAAAGAAACAGAAAACAGACACCATCGTAGTGTTTCTTTTAGCATCGTAGTGTTTCTTTTAGCATGCTTAGCATTTCCGAAGATGAAAGATCAGCATTTAACTTTGGAAGAGACGAAGCAGAATGTGATGAGATAAAATAATGGATTGGACACTTCAAATCCTTTGCACCTGCCCTCATTACACGGCAGAATCTTCATCCACTCATAACCCACCTCTGCAAGAACAAACTTTTGATATCAGAATGTCAGATGCATCTAAAGTCCCAAATCCTAAACTTCAGTTTGGAATTAATTCCATGAATAACATTGTTTCGCAAATGCCCGACCAACCTGCCTTGAATATCCAGTGCCAACCCCGTGAAGATATTAAGACAGCAATCCAATTGTTAGGGCAATGGACCCTATACAAAAAAACCCAGAATGATACCCTCACAGGACAGCAAGTGCCTCATCTCTAACTAGGTTTCCATTATCCCACTTTAATTCCCTCTTATACGTCTACCTTTACCACTATTATCAGCTGCGTCAAATTTCTCAGACCCTTCAAATTGCAAATACTTGCTTCTGATTCCATTTCCATAATGAATTTAACATCCAATGCGTCGAGTGTGTCCAATGAAGTCAGTTGTGTGATTTCATGTATAGAATCGCCCTTAAACTTTGACATTTTCCTATATCAAGTATTTTGAGATTTTGAAGCTTTCTAATCTCAGATGGAAATGACTGTAGGCTAGAACAACCACCAAGATACAAAAAATTTTAAGGGAAGAAAGATGGCCAACCTCTGCACGCAAATCCTGGATATCGGATAGATATTGTAATACGAGGAGCTCAATCTGTTTTAGTTGCCCCACTGACGGCGGGATTGAACTTATTCTTTTGTTATAGGACAGATTGAGAACCTTGAGAGATGACAGGATGACCAAAAATCTTGATGGAATGTCTTTAATTCAATTTAGAGCTAACAAAAGACTCACCAGTTTTGGGCATGTGAACTCGATGGGCAGATTTTCAATATCATTATTCCGAAGTGATATCCTTTTGCAATCCTCATTGTGAAGATTCTCTGGAAAATTTTGCAGCTGTTGTCCTGTCTTGAATACACAATTTTCTTCCTCCTCGCCAATGTAGATTGCCACGTCACGAATGGCATCGTGAACTCTTATACCTTGCACCTTCCACACATTCTTCGCCTTCTTATTACTAAATTTTTAGAACAAGCAACGATCTACAAGACAGTGGCCACGTCGATTAAATGGTTCTCCTGTTTACTCCTGACAAGCCCCTCTAAATCCAAATTTGCACTAAAAACTCCACATTAATTCCTTGTGGAAACAAAGCACAATATAGGAAGCAATTCTTAATGTTTGAGTCAATCTTAAGCATTGATAGAGACCTGGATCAACGCGAGGATGTGTATCTGGAATGGATCTGCAGTACTTTTCATCAAATTTAAAGAGATGTGATCCCAATCAACTACACTGGTTTTACCGTTCATTGCTGCTGCAAGTCCGGAGTTTTATAATCCGCATCAATTTGCACCCAAATCACATAATGGAAGACATGACTGGCCGTATACATATTGCGTAACTTTATGAGCAGAGATGTTTTCCCAATTCCGTCCACGCCTGCATCTACACCAATTATGGTAACATGGTCAGTTTCCGTAAGCCATGTCTCCACCTGCGTTTGAGGAGATTTTATCCTGGAGGGTGTTGCGTCTTCAAGTAATGTCTTCAACGGTGATAATTTGAAAGTCTTTTTGAAGGCCTTGAAAGAGATATTTTTGATGTAGAGGAAAGTACTAACAAAACGGTTCATATCCAACACAAATATGATATCTATGCCTGATAAATTATCTGAAACATATTTTGTAATCAATATTTAACCTTCTACCTAAATAATTTAAAGGTTTTCACTTATTGTGTATAATTTGTTTTTACAATTTATTAATCAATTATCACGTAGAACAATGCATATAATCAAATAAAGCAATTCCTATCCAATAGAGAGGAGCGCTCTGTAGGCTTCACTTTTTTCCATTATGGAAAAGTCAACGGGTTTAAAAGCTAATATGCCAATTGTGTCCCTTCCTATCTACTTCAAAATTTCATATTAGTAAAGAAGGATGTAATCGATTGGCCTAAATCATTTTATATAATAAAAGAAGTATATGGTATCTTTCTATGGCGACTTTCCATATAACCAGGCATGAAAAACTTAAAAGCAGAAGAAGATAATTGTCCCTTGAATTGTCCAAGTCTAAGTCTAAGTGTGTTTTACTTGAATTCCAACTAAAGATTTGATGGCTTTCTTGAACTTTATTAGAGTGAACTATTTTTATATAAGCTCTTTTGTTCCTTCACTAAAAGCATGGGCCTTAAAATGTCATTTCGTCAAATTGGAAGAGCATAAGAAATACCTATTGTGCATGGCATGTAAATCACATCTCTATACCCACTCCCAATTAAACAACATCAACATAGGAATATGATGATACAAATCATAACATGCATCCCAACACAAAGATGAAAGAATGGAAAACTTTGTCAAGATTGGTCCCTACATGCAATATCCACATTAATGAGCTTGATATGCTTATCCTATGAGATTTTGACACCAACCACACCTGAAATCAATAATGAGTATAAAAATATACATTCGATACTACACCAAACTACATCGACTAGAACTGAAGAAGTGTGAAGTTAATATAAGACAACACTACCCTACCTACTTCCTCAAATACATTTGTCTTACAATCAACAACTTGCATTTGACATAGTCATACAACATTCACAATGACAAGGAAAAAAATAACCATTAAAGATGATAATCCAAGGAACTATAGGCACTATATTAACAGATGGTTATAAACCCACCAAAGATGACCAATAAAGGAATGATAGAGTCATTTATAGTGAGGGGCATTGGGGGAATCTCCTGGCCAACAAATATAACTTTATTTACACTCTTATCCCATGAAAGTCACCTTGGACATAAGCCTAAGATTATGCCTTCAAATAGTACCTTACTCAAATGCAAATAAGGAATTCAACCAAAAATGGGCAATGCTTGCCTTTACACATAGTTGAGTGACTCAATGTCTCTAACAAAAGAGCTATTGAATATGATTATCCAAAAAACTTGCTTTCAAAATATAAAATTATATTATCTACAATCACATAACTTTCTCTCTCTTTATACCATATTGATGTTTTTTTTGGTGTTTCATTTCCCAGCTTTAGGACTATGCTAGTATATTATATAATGGGAGAAGCTCACCCACTAGAAAATAAACAGGTTTCTGGTTGAAGATGGATAGTTTATGTAAAAGCCTCTTTTTTCTTTAATTAAATAAATAACCAGAAAACTATTTTTTCCTTTTTAAAAAAAAACAGGTTTATTTTCCAATCCTAAATTTTCCCTTCAATGTTCTCTATGTACTCCTCTGCCACCTTCTCATCCTGTATTGTGATCAATGCGTTAACAAATAAAATTCAATCCTCCATGGTACAAATTTCGATACTAATCGCTGCTATTGGTTAAAAAACGCGTTTCCAGTTCAAAGAAGTCAGTGTTGGATTATTTTGTTGCTACCAGATACCCCTTGTAATTTGGATTGTCAATCACGGAAGCATACCTCCTCTCCTTGCAGTAAATCATTTTCCATGGTTCAAATTTCTATTCCAATAGCTGCCATTGATTATAAATTAGGCTTTTCCAGTTCAAAGAAGTTACGGTTGGGAGTTTTTTGTGACTTCCAGATACCTCTTGTAATTAGGATTGTCAATCATCCGAGCAAGGGTTACTCTTCATGGATCTCTTCCTATCCATCTTCATGGATTGTAAATCTTTGGTGCTTCCCATTTTCCATCTTCCTCATCATCCCAATTATCCAGATTTGGAGCTTCAGGATCATTGATCTCCTCGGGTTCATTATCCAACCCTCAATCCGATTTTTTCACATCGGGTTATAATGGATCTTTGCTCTAAAATCAGAATCTTCTAGCTCTTATCCTCTGTATTGGGAATAGTCTAAGGTGGGATAAGGGCAAGCTCAAACCCAACCCCACACAGAAAATTTGGCATTTTCTTCTGTTCTCTATCAATCAAAATTCTCAGTTCATTATTAGGTTTCAAAATGCCTATATATAAACATGAGTGTGTTTGTGACATTGGGCAGGTGGGGGATACTTGAAATGCTGCTCAACATATTCCCTGGACTTTGGATTCTTGTGCTTGTAAATCAAGAATATTAGCAGCAAGATCCTCGGCTCTTTTGCAAATCCTTTCCCATAAAGCTCTTTCATTGAGATACCAGGACTGCTAAGCCTGTCGCCTGGGTTGCTTCGATCCCTAAACTAGACAGCTTGAATGAAACTTTCAGTCATCTAGAACAAATACAAAATCCCTCACCCTCTTGTACAACGTTGTAGATCGTTTGTACATTTTCTGTTTTTTTCTCGGTTGGACCAAAGCAAAGGAGAATAACTGATTTGAAGATGCAAACCCCTATTTATGGTAGCAAATAGAGCAAATAATGAGAAAAAAACATTGTTTTGAACTGGATGTTTTATTCACGGACTCACCTATTGGGAACCTTAAACCGCCATCGAAATACCTGATGTACAAAACAGGTTTCTGTGCCTCTGTTTTCAGTCACTGTGCACCATGAGCATAATTTGATAATATCCTCATCAAAATGGAATTTATTAACTTCTAAGAGTGCATATTTTGATGAATATCCTCATCAGAGATGGGATCATTGAACTCGAACTTCCAAGAGTGCAGCGTGTATAATAATTGACGCTGAAATTTAGCTCAACTGTCAGACGAAAATGATGGCAACTTGTGGTTTAACTGGTGAAATTTACATAATTTACAATTTGCTGGCATTTCTTCCCAAAATCACTAATAAAAATTATATTCAGCAACACATTTTGCCATTTGGTAGTGGATATTCAGCGACAGCAATAAAATAAAATCTGGTGGTGGATATTTACAAGGTTATTGAACAATAAAATTGATATGCATAAAGTTTTCGTAGTATATAGGATTCAGCTTAGATGAAGCTAATGACCCTGGCCCCAAATTATTCCATGCTTCACCTAGAACGTTGAAGAAGTTTGGATTTCACTAGGACTGCCATTGTTATTAGTACTTGTATTGCCTAGTAAATGTGTTATACCATACTGGAATTTTGGAATGCCATTGGTTTCCAGTAAAGTGTCTTTGATGCTCTGCAGTATGTCCACAATGTCCTTCATACTAGGCCGATCTTTAGAAGAATCTTTTGTACAAAGCAAACCCACACTTACAAGCTGACTGAGGCAATGGAGCTCCTTATTTTTTTCAACACCGGTACCAGTCCTCCTCAATAGATTCGTATCCACCACTTCCCCAATTTGGTTTGGGACGCTACTACCCACCCATTTTTGCAAGTTTAGTCCTTCCACAAACATGTTGTGGGTGGGCTTCTTTCCAGTCAGCATTTCCAATAGCACTATTCCATAGCTATAAACGTCACCTTTTGTCGTGACACATTCACCCAGCGCATATTCTGCATCAGACATTCCTCATCATAAGTTTTTTGATTCACAATTTTTAATAAAAATAGAAACTTGTAACAGTGTCAAACATGCATTATGTAGCTTAAACAATACCAGGGGGAATGTAGCCAGCTGATCCTTTGAGTGCATGTGTGGAAGTTAGAGCCACATCCCCAAGCTTTTCAAAACATATGGTAGCAATGCCAAAGTCTGTTATATATGCTGTCATATCTTCGCCTAGAAGCACATTCTTGGGTTTTAGATCACAATGGATGACTTGCACAAAGCAATGGTGATGAAGATACATCATACCATGAGCAATGTCTATTGCTATATTCAACCTTTGAACCAAACTCAAATCACTTTCTATTTCACCATCAGGATATAACCACTTCTCCAAGCTTCCATTTGGCATAAATGGAAATATCAAAGCTTTGATTTGAAGATCTGAATAACAGGTTATGATCCTAATCAAATTTCGATGCTTAACACTACCCAATACTTTGCACTCCTTGTCAAAATTCTTGTGGGCCCCTTCATTTTCCAAATTGAGAAGTTTGATGGCAACGATTGTGCCATCATTCAAAACCCCTTTGTACACTTTTCCAAAACTACCAACTCCTAACAAGTTGGAGTCATTAAATTCCTCTGTTGCAGCGATAATCTCTCCATAGGAAATTCTTCGGTACTCCACGTATAACGATGCCACTGTCTCTTTAAGAATATGTCTCTTGTGATTTTGTCTCCACAAAATACCCAGAAACAAACATAATACAGCAATCACTACCACTGCAACAACAGGGATGATAACTCTTTTCAGATGTGAAACACTTTTATGTTTGTGAGAAGAGCATGGTGACAGACTTACCCAAGGTCCACAAAGACCAAGATTTCCCATAAACGCTGTGGCACCAAGATTTTTAAAAACTCCGCCTTTTGGGACTTCCCCTGACAAGTTGTTGAAAGAGAGATTCAAATGGTCAAGCATTTTGAGATTTTCCAATGACATGGGTATTCCTCCCGACAAATTGTTGGAGGAGAAATCCATGTCTTGAAGATTTTGAAGTTCACCAAGTGAAACTGGAATTGGACCATCCAATGCATTGTGGGAAAGATTCAAGTATTCTAGTCCTATGCAGCGTCCAAGTGCACTCGGAATGTGACTAGTTAACCTATTTGCAGAAATATCTAGAGCTTGAAGCATAGTCATCTTGCTTAATTCCACAGGCACAGGGCCATGTAATAAATTGTTTGAAATATTGAAAACCACAGCTAAATTTGCAAGCCCTGCAACCTCTGAGGGTATGAGCCCACTGAGCCTGTTATGTGATAGGTCTAGCGAAAGTAAGTTCCCACATTTCCCTATATTTGCAGGGATATTACCTGATAACTGGTTCAGAGAAATATCCATGTATCTTAGCTGCTGGAGGCCACCAATAGAATCAGGGATACTTCCAGAAAGATTATTCCCCCAAAGAGATAGGAGCCCTAAGCTTTTGAGTTGCCAGATTTCCGTTGGAATGTTTCCTTGGAAATTGTTAGGTCCCATAAATAACCTCTGCAACTTCTGAAGCATATTAAATGAAGAAGGGATTGCCCCTGAGAAAAAATTTGAGCCCAAAGCAAGCAATGTTAAACTAGTTAGGTTTCCAATCTGTGGAGGGATTTCTCCTGCTAAAGCATTGAAGCCCAAGTCTATAAAGTCCATTTTTGTTGGGAGGCGGCCGATCGAAAAGGACAAACGTCCCCTGAGATAATTACCCTCTAACACTATTTTATATAAGGTGGAACAGTTAGTAAGAGCAGTAAGAATGGGCAAGCTCGTAGTGCTGCCGCTAACCAGTCGATTATTGTCTAAGGAAAGCACCTCGAGCTGTGTCAACTTACCCAATTCCATGGGCACTACTCCGCTGAGCTGGTTAAATCCTAATTCGATCACTTGAAACTTTGTGCAATTGAAGAGGGAAGCAGGAATACTACCGCTCAACTGATTATGAAAATGATAGAGTTCGGTCAACCGTGTGTTCTTTGTACACAACTCTGCTGGAATGTGACCAGTCAACTGATTTTCATTCATATTCAATATTAGAAGATTGGTGCAATTAGACAAGGAAGATGGAATTTGTCCTGTGAGATGGTTAAAATGCAGAATTATATTGAACACCTGGCTTAGCATGCCCAATTCGGAAGGAACACTCCCATGAAGGTTGTTGCTACCCAGATCTATCGATTGCAAAGAGGATATGTTTCCCAAGCAAGCTGGGATTGTACCCGTCAAATTATTGCTTGCTAAGTTAAAGTATTGTAACTTGGGGAGAACACATAGTTCAGAGGGAATGATCCCTGTGAGATTGTTAGCCAACATACTCAACCTCCATAAACTGCGACACCCACCAAGAGTAGGCGGAATGGAACCTTGAAGTTGATTCCGAGACAGGAGAAGCATCTTTAGGCGAAAGAGTTTTCCCAATTGATATGGAATGTGACCATGAAAGCTGTTATTGCGAAGATCAAGTATTCGAAGAAAGGACAGGTTTCCGAGAAGAGGAGAGATTGTACCTTCTAATCCCATGCTTAAAACATGGAGGGAAACGACTCTCTGTCTCCGTGGACTGCATATGATACCTGTCCACTGGCAGAATGAAACATTTTCTTTCCAGTCGGTAGATAATGACTGTGATGGATCATAAGTGATTGCAGACCTGAATTCAAGCAGAGCCTTTTGATCAGAAGCATTGCTGAGACGAGGATGGGGATTATTGGATAATTCAAGCATCGAAACCACAAAAGGATTGATAAAGATAATTAAGTAAATGATGAACTGATACATTCTCACAATACACCAGAAAAGAGGAGCAGCGTCACAGATCTCTATCGTCTCCTCGGCCAACTTTCCAAAACAAAATATCGCGCTTCTGATCAAATTGCCTCTAAATAAATTCCTTATCGACCATGAAATTAGTGGATAAACATTGGTTGTAAGATCGCACTACCATACAACCAGTGGTAGAGCATTGTTGTGCATCAATAATTGAATTTCATGCTTCAGAGAAATCTACTTTTCAACAGATAAATCTTCCAGAGATTTTATGGTCCAACACTACTTTTCCCATTGGTGTCACTTGTGTCTAATGGAGAATTAATTACTTCAAATAGGTAGTGCAAACACTCCAACAATACTTTGAAGCATGTCACATTGACACATAATTACTAAATACATTTATGTATTTTACAATAAAAATTTTATAAATATTATTATTGACATAAACTGTTCATCCAATGA
>LPNX010465614.1:221670-240443 GCA_001517045.1 Pseudotsuga menziesii | reverse complement strand
AACCAGTGGTAGAGCATTGTTGTGCATCAATAATTGAATTTCATGCTTCAGAGAAATCTACTTTTCAACAGATAAATCTTCCAGAGATTTTATGGTCCAGCACTACTTTTCCCATTGGTGTCACTTGTGTCTAATGGAGAATTAATTACTTCAAATAGGTAGTGCAAACACTCCAACAATACTTTGAAGCATGTCACATTGAAGGATATCACATTGGCACATAATTACTAAATACATTTATGTATTTTACAATTACATTTTGTAAATATTATTATTGACATAAACTGTTCATTCAATGAATCCTTGTCTTTTTTTCCATTCTGACAATTGAGTTCATTTTCAACCACTGAAATGGGCTTCTTTAGACTTTCTGTCACACCACCACTAGCCTCGGCATATTCTAGCTCTTCATCGATGTCTTCTTCCTAATTCCTTATCTACCATGAAATTAGTGGACAAACATTGGTTGTAAGATCGCACTACCATACAACCAGTGGTAGAGCATTGTTGTGCATCAATAATTGAATTTCATGCTTCAGAGAAATCTACTTTTCAACAGATAAATCTTCCAGAGATTTTATGGTCCAGAACTACTTTTCCCATTGGTGTCACTTGTGTCTAATGGAGAATTAATTACTTCAAATAGGTAGTGCAAACACTCCAACAATACTTTGAAGCATGTCACATTGAAGCATATCACATTGGCACATAATTACTAAATTCATTTATGTATTTTACAATTACATTTTGTAAATATTATTATTGACATAAACTGTTCATCCAATGAATCCTTTGTCTTTTTTTCCATTCTGACAATTGAGTTCATTTTCAACCACTGAAATGGGCTTCTTTAGACTTTCTGTCACACCACCACTAGCCTCGGCATATTCTAGCTCTTCATCGATGTCTTCTTCCGTAGGCTGTTATTAGAGATATTTTGGAATATGATGGAACAGTAAAGTTCTGCCCAATAACAATAGAGGCCGTGTCTTTTCCTCGAATCGGGTACACATAGGATCAACGTGTAAAGTTTTTGAGCAATCATTGATCTCAGAGCGGTATAGTGTTTTGAATAAGTGATGAAAAATAAGAGCTACTAACTCTGCTTTATTGTAACATGCAAAGCTATCTCGCTGTGTATTGTCTTCCTGGGCTCATAAAATTGAGAAATGAGGAACTCATGAGCCTCAGAGGTGATCACGATGGGGTGGCAGATAATGCGAGGAAAGAGTGGGATAGAGTGTATGATTACGATTTCTACCATGATCTCGGAGATCCAGACAAGAATGTGGACCTCAGTCGGTCAGTGTTGGTTTCATGGCCATAGTGAAGAGCACTTGTCACCTAAGAGATGTGTGGAATGAGAGTTATCAGAGTACGGACCAGCCGTGAAATTCTCTCTCGACTGGTTGTCACAATACCTATTATCATTTCATGCGGAGAACTGGAGTAAGCCAGAAAGTTGTGGTAATGGAGTAAGCTACCACTCGACGGCGTCGGGTGGGCCCCGGTGCAAATCGTCGGGTAGATAGCTTACTCGGTCATATGGCTTTCGATGTTGAACTTAGACTTGGAGATCTTGCCTTCGATGGCCTTGGGCCAATATATTTTAATAAAATAAAACCTTAAACCAATATATAATTTTCATAAGATAAACCTTTGGCCCATAAATTTAATAAAATAAACCTTTGGCCTAAGGTTGTAGGTTTTTGCCTATGAGCATATTTATAAATATGCAAGCCAAGATTGACTTGAAAACAATTTTTTAAGCCTCAATAATGAAAAACTCTCTTTCTTTCACCCAAAGAACCTTTAAGCCCTTTTTTCTTGCCAAACTTGTAAACATTTCTCTGAATTATCCAATAAGCAAAGCCTCAGAGCTGCCAAATCGCCAATGAAATCTTGAAATTTAGACGATGTTAACATTAGCTTCCGCAAAATAAAATAGTGCTAATAGTTGGTTCCAATTGGGGATGTTATCCTCCCTGCGAGGTAGCGAAGAACCCATAGACCTGTGCCTGATCCATTGGGTTGCTTCCAAGCTTTTTTGAAACTTGCAACCTGCTCTGACCTGTGACCATCAATTGGTACCATATTGCAAGCAAATCCCAAACTGCAACATGTAACGTGTTACCAATCCTTCATCTGAAGACTAAAACCAAATGCAAACTGCAAATCTAAACTTGAAACTTGAAACTTCAAACTGAAATTCATACTGAAAACCAAACTGAAAAAATTGTTAAAAGAAATGCTCATCGTGTCGAGTTTATTCACACACCTACCGACCCTAATCTATCAAAATTGGTGCTCAATCAAGTAATGAAAAAGTGCCAATGAAGCCAATCCGGCAGTGGATCCAATAATTGAGTTTCCTCACCATGCTTAATCAAAATCAGAACTGAAAAACATAATGGTAAAAAGCAATGATAATAGATTTGATCTTTATGGCGAAAACATAACCAACTATGCCACATTGAAAATTTTCTCCATATAGTTGGCCACCGAGTCATAAAAAACATGATGACCCTCAAAATATTCTGCTATTTGCTTGCTATGATGAGACTGCTCAAACTGTAATTTCACTTGCAAATTGTTGAACTGATTTTCAGAAGAACCATGAAGGGTATTCTCATGGAAACTTTCAAATGGAACAACGACAACCTCATTTGAAATTTCAGAATTTATAACTTGATTCTCTTCTTGTGTTTCAAAAGAATTATTATTTTGTTCTTCAAAAGAATCAAGTGAAATAAATCCTTCTTGACACAAGGATTCTGAAATTGAAAGACATGAAAGAAAACTCAATCGAGAACCCTGATCTTCTTCTTGGTGATTCAATCCCTTATTGCAGATTGTTGGTTGTTCCATATGATGGGACTGATTGTATTGTTGCTCATCTTTCTCATCATCCATAAAAAAAAAAAAGGATTTGTATGTTTCTGCAAATCTTCAGGTAAAATTTGAGCTTGTAGCTTATCATCATCCTTATCCCATTCTTTCGGAGAAAGTGCCTGATTCAAAGCATAAGGGTCTTGCAAATATGGTTGTTGGCATATTATCCATTTCTAGAAATGCTATGAAATTCTCCATAATCTCATATTCATGTGTTTGATTTGTGACTCTAGATCCCTTTCTCAACAACTCAAACAAAGAAAAACACAAAGGTAAATGATTATCCTCAACAAGCTTACTATTTACCTTGTTTTCAATATTATGATCATAAACTGTAATCTGATTTTTTTTTAATAAATGGCCAAGAACTTGCAAGACCTTTAGTTGGTTGTTCAGGTAAATTGTCCAAATAGACATCCTCATATTCATCATATGGGAAAACTAAAATCTTCTTGAAATCCATCAACAATACAATTTGTAATAACATCTTGATGATTGTAATCTTCAAAAAGCATATCATTATGGCATTCCTCTTGTACATCACTAGGTTGGTCATCATTTTGCTCACAATAAGAAGGAGTGAATTGCAGATAAAATGTTTCTTCTTCATGTTGTTCTTCTAACTCTAATTCCTTGTCAATTTTATCACCACTATCTTGATCAGATAATTTTTTAGACATTTTAAGATTATCTTCAACCTCTAAGGAATCAATGAACATTTGCTACAAAGAAGTTGACTTTCTTTCCAAAGGAAGCAATGACAGTTTTGGAGGAAAAGTTGATGCATAATATAACTTAGCATCATTTTCAAGTGGTTCGATCTCTTTAGGCATTTGATAATAAAAATTAGCAAATCTCCTATTGAAACTTGACATAATCTCATCTTCTTGTCTTTCCATAGAGTAAAATTATGAAATAACTTGGTCCATTGATCTCCTATTACCCCAGAATTTCAAAAATACATTATTAAATTCTTCTCATGTCTTGATGGATTCAGGTTGTAAATGTCTAAACCATTCTTTAACATCTCCTTGTAAAGATTGAGAAAAAGTTCTCATACAAACATCATCTTGCTAGATATTTCTAAAAGGTCAATGAAATGCTTAAAAGCTTGAAGATGTTTCTCAATTGTAATGTTATCATATTCCCCACCAAATCTATGAAGATATTTATAATGCTTTGTAAGAAAATCATGAAGGACATGAGGTAACTGAAGTGGTCTATATCTGTTTTGGATATTGGACGAAATAGAGCTATGTAGAAGGAGTGAAGTATCAACTTTAGTATTAGGAGACTCACAAGGCTGATAATTGACGTTATGTGACACAAAATAAGGATATTGGTTAGAATTAAGTGTGCAAGATGAAGACATATTTTCAGTTTATAAGGAAGGATATACCGAAGTGAATCCATGGTCTTGTTTTGAATGCAGTAAACAGTGGAAAATTCTTTTGATAAACTTTGGAAAGGACACGAAATATTTGGCAAGAAAGGATAAAATATCTTGGAGAAAACTGACACCTGAGTACCTGATTTTTCCACAATGCCTTTCCATATATTTATAAAATGAGATCATCCTTTAGTGGAGTCTGTAATTTTTCTTCGAAAAATGGAGTCACCGGGGAAACTTTGATTTTTGGATCTTGCTGCCAGTGGAGTCACCACCATAATTCTGAAATTTGGATTCTTCAAAGTTGGATTGGCCAGGTGAAAGATGCTCAGTCTACCTGATGTCTGAATGTTGTTCACCATCAACATCAAATCTGAAACTATGTCATTCATACCCAGGGAAAATTGGAATTTCGTTCCTTGACAACAGAGGCAAGAGGTTAGCACTCATATTTTCCTTGGGTTGTATCAAGGAAAACCCGAGGTAACCACAAAACCAACTTTAGACTCTATTATGGCCTTATACATCAAGAGAGGGATCTCTAAATAACCATAAAGCTTTCACACTCAAAACATTCAATAATAACACTCAGAAGATCATATTTTTGATAG
This sequence comes from Pseudotsuga menziesii, assembly GCA_001517045.1. Taxonomy (NCBI): domain Eukaryota; kingdom Viridiplantae; phylum Streptophyta; class Pinopsida; order Pinales; family Pinaceae; genus Pseudotsuga; species Pseudotsuga menziesii. The sequence goes on along the minus strand of LPNX010465614.1, from coordinate 235,550 downwards.
GAACAAGTTTGTTTTTATAAAGGTTTGGTAGGACAGACTTCAAAAGAAACCATGGGGCAATGGAGTCAATAAACAGATACTTGTTTGAGCTGCAAGAGAACAGGGTTTGAAAAGACCAACGACAGAGGCAAGGTAGACACCATTTCCTCAGACATTAAGCTTTCTAAGATGATAGTAGATTAGATAAGACAATCCATTAAAACAGAGCATCTAACAATAATGAATTATGTAATAAATTTAGAAGAAGAGATTTAAAATATTTGAGTCTGATGAACTAAAGCATCAATGGATGAATTCTAGTTCAAATACTCTCACTCAAACACGAAAGAAAAATACAGAATGGGGTGGGAATTGGAAATACAATCATATAAGAAAGTTACTTACTGAAAAAATGACAGCAAAAGAATATCTGCCTTGAGGATTTTCAAATTTTCCTCTCTACAAATTTATTGATATTCAGGAATTAAAACAATACCCAACAATTACAGTGAAAAAGTTTCCTCTTCCCATGAGAGTCGAACCCCATTTTTGTCCATTACATATGCTTATATAGAAAAAAACTATGCTTGCCCCTCCTCTCAAGAAGATCTTAGTCATCCTAACCTCTACTTTCTAAAAATAAGAAACTAATATTAAAATGATGACATGTATACAACTAATCACTATTTTCTAGAATCATTTTGACAGTAATTAATTAAAATCTGGAACTATTGCTTCGATAGGTTTTGAATACCAAAAGATGATCTTGATGTTTCCAGCTACCTTTATTTTTCCCATTCCTTTAGTTTCCAGTTGACACATATAATATCCATGCCTTAAAACCTGGGATTGCCACCTTTGCCCTTTGACTGCTATAGAACCGCCTTCAATATCCAGAAATAATCAAGATTTAAACCTTCGACTGCCCCAAAGAAACTTGGACTGTAATATTAACTTTTGCAAAGGATCACCAACTAGCTTGTTATCCATAGATTAAACTTTGTCTGAATCGTGTGCAAGGAGAAAATACAAATTTTCATCAATTATATTTGATACTCTGCCACCTGCATATGCTCTTTATCCTTTAAATGTTGAGTTTTGAATGCCTTCATCCCTATTCCTCAATGAATATTTGTTATTTTCTTTGGATAAAACCTGCATTGTATATTCCCTTTCATCTTCGAAACTTGGATCATATTTCTCCCTTACAGCCTCCTCATTACCATGTCCAAGTCTGTTGGTGTACTAGAGACCTCCCATTAGCTATCTTTTGGACAATGTAAAAGACACGATCACTTTCTGTATCTACCTCAAAGTAGTCAATATATTGAGGGATTTTAATATCTTGAATTTTTGACCTGACACTTATGGGAATAAGCCCCATTGCTTGTGATGTTGTTATGATGTTTTATTTTGTATATTGGGCATAAGACCCCATTGCACATGAGAATGATTATTTGTTTGGTATATTGGGCGTAAGCCAATTGCATATGTTTTATGTATATGATTTCATGTGTTGGGCGTGGACCTTGAAGCACATAATTGAGGAGATGTTTGTGTTGAGCACAAGCTCTAAAGCACATGAGTATTTGATGTTTTTTGTTAAGCGAGAAGCTCTAGAGCACATGAGTATTTGATGTTTGTGTTGAGCGAGATGCTCTGGAGAACATGAGTATCTTAATGTTTGTGTTGAGCGAGGGGCTTTGGAGCACATGACTTATGAAACCTTTGTGTTCAGCAGGAAGCTACTAAGCACATGAAAAGATAAAAATTGGAAGTGTTGGGCATAATCCCTAGATCATTCCAAGTTGATGTTGAGCATAAGCTCTGGAACATCGTATCCTTGGCCATTGTATCCCTAGGTGTCTCCTACAAATGAATCCTAGCATTAGTGTTGAGCGAGGAGCTCTGGAATTGCACCAAGTTTGTAATTCTCTGTTTCTTAACGTTGAGTATGGGCTCTGGATAAATGCTAGGATTTACTGAAAAATTAATATGTTGAGTGAAAATGACTCTGATAAAACATTGATCGCATCTTACTTATTTTTAAGTGCTTAAATGAAATTGCAAATTTATGTATCTCATCAAGTACTGAAGAACTACCATGTTAAACTGTGAAGAACCTCCTGAAATAAACAATGAGAATCCACGATATAACATAAATAATGGATCACATAAGAGATTTTATTAATCACGGCCCACTTCGAGGGGGAAACCTCCTTTGAGCAAGCTCAATACAAAATAACTCTACGATGATTTCATTGGCCTCAACACTTACTTATATACTAAGTCTAATCTAGACAACTATTAGTCCCATGACTGTGGGATAATACAACATACTAACTGGACGACTTAACATCAACTATTAATCCCCATGAATGTGGGATAATACAAGATACTAATGGAACGACTTACAAAACATATGCGTCCAACAAAATATACTAACAAAATAAAGATGAGGGTTGATGTGGGTTCTTAACATCCCCTCCCTCTTAAAAAAGCTTTGTCCTCAAAGATTTAGATGTGGAAACTGCTGCTGAATCTAAAGGAGTGGTTCCCATGTAGCATCCTCAGGTTGCATGTTGTGCCAATGAATTAAGACCTCTGTGATGGAACGAGAGTGCTTATTGAGGATGTCCTCTGGCTATGAAATGATGGAGCCTTCATTATCCTGTTCTGGTAAAACAATTTGTGCTCTGATGTTGGTGCCAATCACTTGCTGAATGCGAGAAGAAGGAGGAAGCCCCAATTTATAAGCAATAGACCCAATCTTCTGAAGAACTGTATATGGACCAAAGATGTTTGGAGTGAGCATTTGATTCCCTTTGAGTTTCAAGGAGGATTGCTTGTAAGGATATAGGCTAAGAAAAACCATATCATCGACTTGAAAAGTGCACGCAGAACGGTGTTGATCAGCTTGTTGTTTCATGCAAAATATTGCCATGTGAAGATTGTGCTGCATAATGTGAAGAATCTAATGTCAGTTTCAAAGAACCATGTCAACTACTTGAACTGGTGAACTGTTGGGGGTGTATGGAAGGAGTACTGGAGGTGTGTGACCATAAACTGCTTCATATGGAGTCATTTTAGATGCAGTATGGTAGGAAGTATTGTACCACCATTCAGCGAGAGGGAGCCTATTTTCCCACTGATGTTGTTCTTCAGAGGTGAAACAATGAAGATAAGTTTCCCAATATTTGTTGATAACTTCAATTGGACCATCTATTGGTGGGTGATAAACTGAACTCATATTCAGTTTGATGTTCGTGAGGTGAAAATGATTTGTTAAAGTTGTGTTGTGGTTTGAGACGATGGAAAAAGGGATTCCATGGAGAAGGAATATCTGGTCCATGAAAAATTGTGTGATTGAGGAGGTGGTATATGGATGGCTGAGAGCACACAAATGAATATATTTGGAGAGCCGATTAACCAAACCAAGATTACGATCTTCCCTCCATATTTAGGGATCTCTTGAATGAAATCTGTCCAAATCCTTGTAGGGATGTGAAAAGGTTCAAGCAATCTCGAAAGGAGTGTAGTTTCACTCTGGTGGCGTTGACAAGGAGCACATTCAACAACCATCTGTTGAATTTCCCGTTGCATTCCCTTCCAAAAGAAGTGATGGCGTGCCCTCTTATATGTTTTGATGAACCTAGAGTGTCCTACCGATGGAGAAGCATGGAGTTCATAAAAGATCGCATGTTTAAGATATGTTCTCTCGGGAAGCACCCGACGACCCTCGTATCTCAGAGAAGAGCCATCCCAAGAGGAATGCGGTACCATAAAAGGGTTATTGGCCAACTGTTGGATGATTTCAAATAATGAGGAGTCATTGACATAGCCTTGTTGAACAGAGTGTAACCAAGTTGGAATAGGCATAGCAATAGCTCAAAGAGAAACATGGGCATCAAATGTGCGGGAAAGAGCATCTGCCACAAGATTGTCCTTAGCCTTCTTGTAAGTGATATCATAGTCATAACCCCTGAGTTTGCTAACCCATTTCTATTGTGTTGGGGATGATACCTGTTGTTCCAGGAAATATTTGAGGCTCTGGTGATCAGCCTTGATGTAGAAAGGATTCCCTAAGAGGTGTGGTTGCCACTTCTGTATAGCATGCGAAATAGTCATCATTTCCTTCTCATATGTAGAGGTGGCTAAATTCTTTCCAGAAATGGATTTTCCAGTGAATGTAATGGGATGTTCATCTTGAAAGAGGACAACACCAAGTCCATTGTCGCAAGCATCACTCTAAAGAGTGAAGGGCTTGGAAAAATCAGGCATCTGAAGGGTGCATTGGAATGAAAGATCCAGGGGAGTAGTTGAGAGCCATGAAGGTTGCATCTGAATGAATTGGAGCTGAGCAATGACACCATGTGAATTCTTCATAAGGAGATTTTCCATGAGATGTGAACGGATTATGTTGAGAGACCTTGGTTGTAAACCATTGAATGTGTGTTTTTTCCCATTGACTAAAAACTGCATCTAGATTTTAGCAAAATCCCATAAGATGGGTTCAAGTGTGCGTAACCATTGAGTGCCCAAAATCACAACACAGCCTCCTAGGGGCATGGAAAATATGTTAGAGCACAAGTTATAATCTCCAATAGAGATACACACATTGCGGAACTTTCCTTTACAAGGTAAGGTGCTCCCATTGGCAACCATGATTTTAAAGCTGGAGCAAGGATGGACAAAACAGTCAGCCTGTTTGGAAATTTGAGGGTCAATGAAGTTATGGGTGCTACTAGAATCAATGAGTATTGTAAGAGGGATATTCTTGAAAAAACCCTTGACCCACATGGTTTGTGGGGCGATGACTCTGGCTAATGCATGGAGATATATCTATGGGTGTTCGTCATGAGAATGAGGGTTAACATGCGGCTGCTGAATGTCGACTTGGTTGTCTATTGGATCCTGAGCAGCTTCACAAATTTCAAGTGCAGGCGAAGAAGCCACATCCAAGAGATAGGGATTTTGTTCAGTACAGATATCCCCAGGTGAATTTCTCATCACAATGATAACAAATTCCTTTTTCCCTACGTGCTTGCATCTCAGCTTCAGACAAATGCTTGATAGGAGTGGTTCTAGGAGTTGGAGGGATTGGATGTCTTTGGGGAACCATATTTCTAAATGGAAGAAAAGTCGATTTGGGGCATTTTTGAGCCATGATCTTGTCCTCCGCCAACTTAGCCAACCCTAATATTTCCATCATTGTGTTGGGACAGAACATTTTAACCTCAGATCAAATTGTATCCTTTAGACCACTGATAAAACAATTCCTGTAGAAAGCATCAGAAAATGTTTTTGTATGATTGACCAATTTCTCAAATTCGGTCTGATACTCTCGCATAGTGCTAGTTTGGCGAAATTTGGTGAGTGCTCCTATGAAGTCATCAAAACCATGAGGGCCAAATCTGTGCAAAAGGAGTTGGCGAAAATCTATCCATTGTGGCACTTCATGATCCTTAATGTACCAACAAAACCATTGAAGGGCTTCATGTTCCAAATGAAAGGATGCAAGTGGGACTTTATTGACATCAAGAGTGTTATGCAGATTGAAATTTTGTTCGACCCTATAAATCCATCCATTCGGATCATCACCATTGAAGCGAGGAAAATCAAGCTTCGACCAATGAAAGTTACTAGAGGAAGAGGACCCAGTTCCTACAAAAGACCCAAGCTGTTGTCGGTTGTTCATGGGCGAATGCAGAGGATGGAGGCCGAGAATTTTTTGATCCAAAGCGTTGAGTTTGGTCTTGATGGTGGCAAGTTCTTATTTCATTTGTTTATTTGTGGCTACATGGGTGACAACCATAAGTAGATTTTTTTTTGGTGGGGGGAATGGGTAGAAAAAAATAAACAGAAAGGTATTTAGAGAAGGAAAATTTTGAGTTTGGGAAAACTCAGGTGGGTAATTGGGGTTTGACTAGGTTTTGAACACTTGCGAAGGTACAGGAAAGCAAAAAAGGTGAATTTTAGAAGTGGAGTGAAAGAATGAGAGAACTTGTGAAAGAGGGACAAGGAAGCATAAATGAGATTACGGGGGTGTTGCCGCCTTTCACACACCTGGGTAATGTGGCAGAAATATTCAAGCCACTTGGTGTGTCCTTGGGGGCAAGTCTCGAGTCAAGGTTGTCACCCTGTTCTTCACTCCTCCATTTAGGCTCAACTCCTAATGAAGCCAAGGGGGGTAGACCCTATTAAATTACTAAGGCTAATTACTTAGTGTGACGGTGTTAGATTGATTAAGTTGTTTAGGAGTTTTGAAATTAACCAATGGAAACAAAAGATAACAAGATGTAAGATTTAAAGCATATAAACACAATAATGACACTCAATATATATATTCTCGAAAGAATTGATCAAAATAAATCACCAATGCCTTAAATGGAGTCAACAGAGAAAATAATGTGCTTGCATGCGCTTGAATGAATGTTTTGCAAATGTCTCTTGGTAGATTTTAAATTAATGTGGAATGTGAATGAATTAAATTAGGCGAAAAGGGGACTCCAGATATACCCGAGGGGTACTTGGAGTATGTCCAAAAGTGAACTTTCACGGCTACTCACAAGGTGTTTGTGGGCTGGAACGGAGTATCGGAGACTATTGTTCACAACGCACCCGTCAGGGTGTGACAAATATCGGCGCCTCGAGGTCACTTTCCAGTTGTTCCCACTCCTTTGGGTATTTTTCCACCTCTTACAGTTTGTTCGAAGCGTTAGATTTTTACCTGAGGGTTTGTCAATTTGGGAGGTGAAGACTAATTAATCTAGTCACTCAAGTGCTTTTGAATAACATGCATATAAACTTATAAAACATGTTGAATCTAGATCTCTAAACATGCATCAAAAAGGAAAGAGATGGCCAATAAACTTATTAACAAACGCCTTTCCTATCAAGATTATAATAAACTTATTATCAATCTTAGCAATGAATCCACAAACAATCAGCAAATTATGAACATAGATACAGGTTACCTCAGTGAAACATGGCAATGCTCATCCACACATACAATGACATGACACCATCTTGCCTCCAAAGCTTCGCTTTATTCCATTAGCAAAAAATATTACACAGTATTACAACAGCAATAGCTCCTCAATCCAACTCTAACTAGCTTGGAAGAGGCAACCTGAGCTTTATTTATACAAACAAAAGGAGATGCAGCCCAGGGGGGAACAAATCCCAAGGAGACAAACCATTGCAGCTGAAGTAGAGTCCATCAATGCCTGATTTGTGTCTAACTGATCCTGATCTGAGTCTCACTGAGTGAAACTGTCAATTGGAGAGCTGATCTGACTGACACCTCAACCTGTTGACTGAAGCATCCACCAACACTCATCCAGATGAGCCCACATGTGTGGAGGAGAGAGAGAGGGCACAATTCCCCATAAAGGATGCTGAATATCAACTCTGGATCTGTCCAAATCACCTCCTTCAGTCAAGGATTTGTCTGATCCAGTCAATCTGGTTCAGATCTGACTGATTTCAATCAAATCGGCTGAGAATCCACTGATCTAGGATTTTGGATTTGCTCCATTATTCATCAATTTATTAATTAAAATAATCAATAAATTATTTTTTGGAGCTTTCTGACCTGAGTGATGGAAAATCACTAAAAACTAGGAAATAGTGGGTCTATAGGTTTAATGGGTGCTCTTAGCTTGAAAATGAGCACCTACATGACTGAATCTGACTTCCGAGCCCACTTTTATTACAAAACCATTTTTTCCAATTAAACTATTAAAATATAGCCTAAGTTTTGGAAAAAATAAATTTTAATAAAAAACACTGAAAAAATTTAAATTTTAAAAAAGTTGAAAAAACCTAGGGAGACTTAGACATGTTCATATGACTCGACCATGATGCCTAGCATGTTTATACATTGACACATAGACTCTAATAACCTCAATAGGCCTAAATGCCAAGCCGACCTTCCCAACTTTGGAGGTATGGAGTGAAAAACTCATAAATTATTAGTCGTTTATTCAACAACCAATAATAACCAAGGGAAAAAACACCTTGGGCTGATCGGATTGACAAATAAAGTCTAAGAGACCGAGTCTTTTACAGACACTATCATGCTAGAACATTTATTACAATTCCCCCATGGGGTATGAACATGTGATATAGTACAACAAAGCTTCCCAGAAGCAAGACTGGAGGTCTTCTCAAGTCCGAACAAGTTATCCGTGTATGGTTCATCAGGCTCAATTGATAAAAAACCACTAAGTACAACTTAGGTGGTAACATTCTGGCTCCAACTGTGGGACGTGTGCTCGATCTGGTCTTTAAGGCAAGGAGAGGATACGAGAACACCAGAATCTCTGGTTTGTATACCCTGTAAAAACATCTCAACTTGACAAGAAAAACCTCAGTAGCACAAGTTTTATAAAAAACCAAATGAACCATTAAGCTGATTTATTTAAATAAAATAAATGTAACTAACTAAAAGAAGCAAAGTTTTATTATAGCTAAGTATAAAATAGAAATGCAGAAAGTAAATGCTCTCTTTCAAGGAGCTTATTTTCCTACTCTAAGCATGATATAAAAAGGGTTAAGTGTAATCAGAAATCCAATGTAACCACCTAAGCATTTTATTAACATAAAAAAAAAATTCCTTGTCTTTGGTTACCAGCCAAAGTAAGGATACTTTATTCAGAAAATGCAAACTTGCGTGATGACCCGGAATGGGCAGGATGGATGGGAGATCATAAGAATATAATACTTCACCAAATTGCTTCCCAAAATGGTATGTGCTTGTGCATGCTGCTTCTATCCATGATTGGATAGGACTGATATACCAATCGACACGATGAGGCAAACTAACTACATCATCATACTGATCATCGGGGATTATCAAATTATAACTCGTTGCACAAGCCCCAAGTAGCTCCAAATCATAAGGAACCTCTATATGTGAAAAAGATGGTTGAGACTGATATTCCACTAACTGCATCGCATCTGACTTTTCACAACACTGCTTCTCAATGTCTTCATTACTGATACCTTTGTGCGGCTCTGCATGATATGACTCTGAATGACCATGTGAAGGTTCTGAATGCTCCTCTTCCATACTAAGATTTTCCCAGGTATCCAGATCCATGCTCCCATCTATGGACATATCCTAGATTGGACTTCCACAAATTTTTGAATAGACACTCCCCTTGCTGGACATATAATGGATGGGGTTCTCAATAAGATTTTCACAAGTTGGATTATCTATGAAATTCCAATATTCATCACTCCCATCTATGTTGGATATGAGAGAGTCTTCCTTGCTGGTATCACATCTTGAGATATAACTACCCTCCTCCTGCTTATAATAATCATCCTTCAAAGTTTTGGTTTCAAAGATATTATGAGAATTTAAACTTTCCAAAACTTCATCCCTAAGTGATGAACATAGAGGAGTATCATCATACACATCATAAACTTCTTCATAAGTGTCAATCTCCGTAATGGTTTCCTCATGAGGGCTTTCTGGACAAGCATTGCAACAATCTTGAGAAAATCTCAAATCTTCAATGTTTTCAGTTATGGTGACATGAGGAGAGTCTTCAACAATGTTTTCAATCATCGCTTCCTTGTGAAGCTCTCCAACATGACTGTCATGGATGTTCCCATCTTCAGAATCTTGCTGTGTAATGAGAGATACCTTATATTCTTTAAAAAGCCGCTTAATTTCTTCCTTTCTTAAATAACTACTAGGATTCTCTTTGATGGGAGTATCATGGATCTTCTCTTCACTTAAATGTTCAAGAAGTGATTCCAAGCCTTCAATACTTTGTATCTTGGAAAAAGGTCCATCATATGTTTCCATGTGATACTCTATCCCAGATGGGTAGAAGGTAAAGATCTTTTCAAGGAACTTTTTCAAGCCATTCATACTACCCCTACCATCATGCCACTGCTCTAAAAACATCCAAAGGAAGCCTGGAAATGAGGTTATACATTTATTAGGAAGGCCCTGATAGAACCAACAACACGCCTCACCCTGAAAAGTACCAGCAAACATTTCCATCATATTGTCTTCATGAAGCACATTAGAGTCGGCCATCAACTGAAAGAAAGATTTGACATGCCAGATGGCTGAATCACCATAATTTCCATGAAATACTGGAAGCCATTTATATGCATCCCCCACACCATCACAAAAGTTAGGAAAACCTGGTATGTTTGAGAAATCGATAGGCTGAAAAAGTCTGGTTATCTGGGCACCATACTGCTCCCTTAATTCATCCATATCAAAAATTAATAGTATGCATTTGATATAACCATTAAACCTTATACTAAATAGGTGGAGCTATCAAGTGATGACCTTTAAAGGTTTTAATAAGTCGCATGGGCTCATCTACACACAACAAAACTCAACAAACTTATGAGAAAGCAGGGTTTTATCTCTTCAATGGAGTCGCCGTGTGAAAAAGAAAAATAAGCATTTATAAATCTTTTCACAAAAAATATTTTTTGCTTTTCTTTGAAAAAATAAAAACTAAACAAAAGGTCAGTGGAGTCGCCAAATGAAAATTAAAGATCTACTCTAAGCATTCATCAAACAAATAAAAAACAAAAAGGAAGAAAACAAAAGTCGTACTCCAAGAATAAAAAGATTTATCCCCGGCAACGGCGCCAAAAATTGTTGTCGCCTTTCACACACCTGAGTAACGTGGCAGAAATCTTCAAGCCACTTGGTGTGTCCTTGGGGGCAAGTCTCGAGTCAAGGTTGTCACCTTGTTCTTCACTCCTCTGTTTAGGCTCAACTCCTAACGAAGCCAAGGGGGGTAGACCCTATTAAATTACTAAGGCTAATTACTTAGTGTGACAGTGTTAGATTGATTAAGTTGTTTAAGAGTTTTAAAATTAACCAGTGGAAACAAAAGATAACAAGATGCAAGATTTAAAGCATATAAGCACAATAATGACACTCAATATATATATAATCGAAAGAATTGATCAAAATAAATCACCAATGCCTTAAATGGAGTCAACAGAGAAAATAATGTGCTTGCATGCGCTTGAATGAATGTTTTGCAAATGTCTCTTGGTAGATTTTAAATTAATGTGGAATGTGAATGAATTAAATTAGGCGAAAAGGAGACTCCAGATATACCCGAGGGGTACTTGGAGTATGTCCAAAAGTGAACTTTCACAGCTACCCGCAAGGTGTTTGTGAGCTGGAACGGAATATCGAAGACTATTGTTCATAACGCACCCGTCAAGGTGTGACAGATATTGGCACCTCGAGGTCACTTTCCAATTGTTCCCACTCCTTTGGGTATTTTGCCACTGCTTACAGTTTGTTCGAGGTGTTGGATTTTGGCCTGATGGTTTGTCAATTTGGGAGGTGAAGACTAATTAATCTAGTCACTCAAGTGCTTTTGATGCAGCTTGATTGATCGAATGAACCGCAGCCAAGTACAGAGCATACATGTCGGAGTCTTTGTTATTTTTAGTAAATTTTAAAAGAGGTGTTCTTGTTAAAAAGAAAACCCTCCAGGAGCCTCTTTCGGTCCAAGTGGACCTCAATCGGGGAATAAAGGAGGGGTTGATTTTATTATGATTACTTAAAACAAATGATGATAGCAGATGAAGCATAAACAAATAAGCAAACCACAGTTTTCTAATTAGACTACCACGACCCTTTCTTCACCTTTCGGCTCAAAAGGAGGCTCGTGGGGTAAGTATTAAAATTACTTTGAAACCACAAGATATGGAATATGACAATGATCATAAGTCAAAATATACTACCCTTGCAGATTAGCACTACACTAGATTTTAAAAAGATGAAAAAAAGTAAAAAAAATGACACGTACGCGAATCCCCCCAAGGGGGATGGTGAATAGGCTCGAAGAGCCTATTCAAAAAGATTTTTCGTTTTATTAGCAGCAATTACAATATCAGAAAACTGAAATTAATCCCCTTGGTCCTTATATGAAATGAGACCAAAGGTTTACAAATTGCAAAAATTTGAAATTTTGGAAGACGGAGACCCCCTGGGGGGTTTCGAATGGTCCAAAAATGATTTCTGGACAGTGTCTCCTCCTCTTTTCTGTTACACCTGCTAAAAACTAGCAAGCTTATCGCAGTTAGATATGCCCAAAATTACTTTGAAAGTACTTTTGGATGAACAAACTTTTTACCCAAAAATTCTAAGTTAAAACTAGTTTTAATGAAGCGGAAAAAGAACCAAGGAACGCAAGATTTCCTTGGGATATTGGACTGCTTTTGGTGCATCCAATATGAAGCACTTAAATTGATGAATATAAATTTTTAGATTCTAAGGAAACAACCATGCATTCAACAAGTTTTAGATCTACTTTCACAGCCTTGAAAAATGACAATTTTCCCTAAAACTAGATCTAGAATGCTTGTAAATTTTCTTTAGGAATGAGATCTAGTTTATTGAGCTTTAAGGCAGCAAGATCTATGTAATATGAACTCTGAAATTGATAGATATAAACAGTTTTAAAGCTGCAAACAAGTAACCGGAGTGATTTTAGAAAAAATTGAAGGAGGAAGAGGAAAATAAGAGCATTTTTTGCTGGAAGCCCTGAAAATCAACCGTGGAGCTTTCCAGTGGAATGTCGAGGGAATATGCCTTTGAATGGTTTTGGAGAGAGTGAAGAAGCAAACTAGATCAACATCCTCTGCAAGCTAGGAACCTGCAACTGAATCCAAACACTTGCCAAAATACTTGTGAGATCCGGTTAATACATACATAGAGATTTCAGAATAACATGGATATAAACTTATAAAACATGTTGAATCTAGATCTCTAAACATGCATCAAAAAGGAAAGAGATGGCCAATAAAATTATTAACAAACTCCTTTCCTATCAAGATTATAATAAAATTATTATCAATCTTAGCAATGAATCCACAAACAATCAGCAAATTATGAACATAGATACAGGTTACCTCAGTGAAACATGGCAATGCTCATCCACACATACAATGACATGACACCATATTGCCTCCAAAGCTTCCCTTTGTTCCAATAGCAAAAGATATTACATAGTATTACAACAGCAATAGCTCCTCAATCCAACTCTAACTAGCTTGGAAGAGGCATCCTGAGCTTTATTTATACAAAAAAAGGAGATCCAGCCCAGGGGGCACAAATCCCAAGGAGACAAACCACTATAGCTGAAGGAGAGTCCATCAATGCCTGATTTGTGTCTAACTGAGCCTGATCTGAGTCTCACTGAGTGCAACTGTCAATCGGAGAGCTGATCTGACTGACACCTCAACCTATTAACTAAAGCATCCACCAAAACTCATCCAGATGAGCCCACATGTGTGGAGGAGAGAGAGAGGGCGCATTCAGATCTGTCAGATCCAGTCAATCTAATTCAGATCTGACTGATTTCAATCAAATCGGCTGAGAATCCACTGATCTAGGATTTTGGATTTACTCCATTATTCATCAATTTATTAATTAAAATAATCAATAAATGATTTTTTGGGGCTTTCTAACCTGAGTGATGGAAAATCACTAAAAACTAGGAAATAGTGAGTCTATAGGTTTACTGGGTGCTCTTAGCTTGAAAATGAGCACCTACATGACTGAATCTGACTTCCGAGCCCACTTTTATTACAAAACCAATTTTTCCAATTAAACTATTAAAAAATAGCCTAAGTTTTGGAAAAATTAAATTTTAATTAAAAACACTAAAAAAATTTAAATTTTAAAAAGGTTGAAAAAACCTAGGGGGACTTAGACATGTTCATATGACTTGACCATGATGCCTAGCATGCTTATACATTGACACATAGACTCTAATAACCTCAATAGGCCTAAATGCCAAGCCGACCACCCCAACTTTGGAGGTATGGAGTGAAAAACTCATAAATTATTAGTCGTTTATTCAACAAACAATAATAACCAAGGGAACAAA
>LPNX010465614.1:180101-221607 GCA_001517045.1 Pseudotsuga menziesii | reverse complement strand
CTAAGAGACCGAGTCTTTTACAGACACTATCATGCTAGAACATTTATTACAATTCCCCCATGGGGTATGAACATGTGATATAGTACAACAAAGCTTCCTGGAAGCAAGACTGAAGGTCTTCTGAAGTCCGAACAAGTTATCCTTGTCCAGTTCACTAGGCTCACTTGATAAAAATACAACTTAGGTGGTAACAGTGAAGTTTCAAGGTAAACGGAGCTAAATCAAAGAAGATATGGCCAAAAAAGAATTTATTTTTTTAATAGGAAATGATCTGTTGTGGTTCTGGAAAGTTGCGCTTTATCAACTGTAAATGGATATGGACCCCAAGTATGTTCAACTTCCTAAAGGTTCACGAGATTCAAATGGCCACCAAGGTTGTCTGACGGCTTGCGTATTGGGGCAGTACCCCTCACTCCATGGCGCAGGTAAAACTGCTAACTGCTTGGCCACAAACGACAATTCTTTGGTTTTCCTCACGAGTGGGAATCTATTCAGTCCAGTGGGGGTCATTTCTTTTTTCGCTTGGTAGGTCCTCTCAATAGCTAGCTACTTTGGGGTTCTTGTGGTGCTCCTCACAATGAGTTTTAAGGCTATGCCCAAGTAATTCCCACAGCTAAGTGGATAGGGTTTATTCCCTGATTTGAATGAATAATACCGCTGCAAGAACAAGAACTACTGCAATAATCACCGTGCCAAAAAAAATGCGGCAGAAATTCCACCCAATGCCCAAAAAACCCGTAATTAAAGCTAGGGTTTTGAGACGGAAATTTTAAAATGAGCATAACCTAATCTATATTGCTCATAGTCCATTTTATAACCTGTTTCTAGAACTGGAACAACCACTCTTCTTGTACCCCACGCAATAGGATTACAATCTGGCCACCTGATCAAAATATTTTCGCTCTTCAATTTTCATGGCCGTCACCAAAATTCTGAAAAATTGTTGATTTTAAATTCACGGTATATCTACTTCCAGAACTCCAAACGAGATCATTTTTTTTAAATGCGTATTTTTGCAAGATAAATTCATATATGCAACTTTTTTCTTCTAATTCCATGCATAAATTTCTATATATTGATATAAAAGTCATCACTCAATTTTGCCCTCTTTTTTTCTAAAAAATAAGAGAAGAGAAAAAAAAATTCCCACTTGTGCCAAGGAAAGTGCTCTGATACCAGATGTGAAGAACCTCCTGAAATAAACAATGAGAATGCACGATATAATAGAAATAAAAAGTCACAGAAGAGATTTTATTAATCGCGGGCCACTTCGAGGGGGCAACCTCTTTTGAGCAAGCTCAATACAAAATAACACTGTGATGATTTCATTGGCCACAACACTTACTTATATACTAATTCAATCTAGACAACTATTACTCCCCATGACTATTGGATAATACAACATACTAACTGGACGACTTAACATCAACTATTAACCCCCATGAATGTGGAATATTACAACATACTAACGGAATGACTTACAAAGCATATGCGTCCAACAAAATAAAAACGAGGGTTCATGTGGGTTCTTAACATCCCCTCCCTCTTAGAAAAGCTTTGTCCTCAAAGCTTTAGATGTGGAAACTATTGTTGAATCTAAAGGAGTGGTTCCCATGTAGCATCCTCTGGTTGTATGCTATGCCACTGAATTAAGACCTCTGTGATGGACCGAGAGGGAACCTGACAAGTGCGCTTATTGAGGATGGCCTCTAGCTCTGAAATGATGGATCCTTCACTATCACGTTCTTGTAAAACAATTTGTGCTTTGATGTTGGTGCCAATCACTTGCTAGATGCAAGAAGAAGGAGGAAGTGCCAATTTATAAGCAATAGACCCAATCTTCGAAAGAACTGTATATGGACCAGAGATCTTTCGAGCGAGCGTTTGATTTCCTTTGAGTTTGAAGGAGGATTGCATGTAAGGATGTAGGTGAAGAAAATCCATATCACCGACTTGAAAAGTGCATGCAGAACGGTGTTGATCGGATTGTTGTTTCATGCAGGTTCTTTCCATTTGAATATTGTGTTGCAGAATGTGAAGAATCTGATGTCAGTTTCAAAGAACCATGTCAACTTCCTGAAATGGTGAACTATTGGGGGTGTATGGAAGGAGTATTGGAGGTGTGTGACCATAAACTGCTTCATATGGATTCATTTTAGATGCAGTATGGTAGGAAGTGTTGTACCACCATTCAGCGAGAGGGAGCCACTTTGCCCACTGATGTTGTTCTTCATAGGTGAAACAACGAAGATACGTTTCCCAATATCTGTTGATAACTTTAGTCGGTCCATCTATTGGTGGGTGATAAACTGAACTCATATTCAGTTTGGTGTTCATGAGGCGAAAATGAATTATAAAAGTTGTGTTGTGGTTTGAGACAATGGAAAAAGGGATTCCATGAAGAAGGAATCTCTGGTCCATGAAAATTTGTGTGATTGAGGAGGTGGTATATGGATGGTTGATAGCACACAAATGAATATATTTGGAGAGCCGATCAACCACAACCAAGATTATGGTCTTCCCTCCATATTTAGGGAGCTCTTGAATGAAATCTGTTCAAATCCTTGTAGGGATGTGCAAAGGTTCAAGCAATCCCAAAAGGAGTGTAGTTTCACCCTGGTCACGCTGACAAGGAGCACATTCGACAACCATCTATTGAATTTCTCATTGCATTCCCTTCCAAAAGAAGTGACGGTGTGCCCTCTCATATGTTTTGATGAACCCAGAGTGCCCTACCAATGGAGAAGCATGGAGTTCATAAAATATCACATGTTTAAGATCTGTTCTATGGGGAAGCACCCGACGACCCTTGTATCTCAGAGAAGAGCCATCCCAAGAGGAATGTGGTACCACAGAAGGGTTACTGGCCAACTGTTGGATGATTTCAAATAATGAGGAGTCATTGACATAGCCTTGTTGAACAGAGTGTAACCAAGTTGGAATAGGCATATCAATAGATGAAAGAGAAACATGGGAATCAAATGTGCGGGAAAGAGCATCTGCCACAAGATTGTCCTTAGCCTTCTTGTAAGTGATCTCATAGTCATAATCCCTGAGATTTCCAACCCATTTCTATTGTGTTTGGGATGAGACATGTTGTTCCAGGAAATATTTCAGACTCTGGTGATCAGTCTTGATGCAGAAAGGATTCCCTAAGAGTTATGGCCGCCACTTTTGTACTACATGCAAAATAGTCATCATTTCCTTCTCATATGTAGAGGTGTCTAAATTCTTTCCAAAAATGGATTTGCCGGTGAATGTAATTGGATGTTCATATTTAAAGAGGACAACACCAAGTCCATTGTCGCAAGCATCACTCTCAAGAGTGAAGGGCTTGGAAAAATTAAGCATCTGAAGGGTGCATCGGAATGAAAGATCCAAGGAAGTAGTTGAGACTGTTGAAGGTTGCATCTGAATGAAATGGAGTTGAGCAATGACACCATGTGAATTCTTCTTAAGGATATTTTCCATGCGATGTGAACAGATTATGTTGAGAGACCCTGGTTTTAAGCCATTGAATGTGTGTGTTTTCCCATTGACTAAAAACTGCATCCAGAGTTTAGCAAAATCCCATAAGATGGGTCGAAGTGTGTGTAACCATTGAGTGCCCAAAATCACAACACAACCTCCTAGGGGCATGGAAAACATGTTAGAGCGCAAGTTATAATCTCCAATAGAGATACACACATTGCGGAACTTTCCTTTACAAGGTAAGGTGCTCCCATTGGCAACCATGATTTTAAAGCTGGAGCAAGGATGGACAAAACAATCAGCCTGTTTGGAAATCTGAGGGTTAATGAAGTTATGGGTGCTGCCAGAATCAATGTGTATTATAAGAGGGATCTTCTTGAAGAAACCCCTAACCCGCATGGTTTGTGGGGTGGTGACTCCGGCTAATGCATGGAGAGATATCTCTGGGTGTTCGTCATGAGAATGAGGGTCAACAGGCGGCTGCTGAATGTCGACCTGATCGTCTACTGGATCCTAAGCAGCTTCACAAATTTTTCTTGGAATAGATTAAACCCACTCATAACTTAGGATACATAATTAATTATTCACCCACTAGCTTAATTAGTTGGCATCCACTTGCACCTTAAAGTCAATACATGCCATCTATATCCTATGAATGATTTATTTCTAATTCTGGGTTGACCTTGACCACCTTTTGACCATCCAGAATTAGTATACAACACTTTACAACAGATTCTTCTTTATTCTTCTTTTTCTGCTTTTCTATGGATAAGGTAAATCTAGTCAAACAAGGAAACTGGGTGCTTTTGTTGCCAACCCATCCTTCATGACTTTTCCTCCATTTTATAGGATTAGAATGTTTTTTTCATCTCCTTGACAACTCACTCATGCTTTTTCCAACTTGTGAGGTCCTTGATATATTTGGGAAGTGCTTTAGCCACCTATGGGGGTTTGTTATATTTTGTCAAGTCAGCCTTTTTGAGCTTTATGAGTTGTCTCCATAAAACTCAATTTTCCTATGAGGGATGTACTATTTATGTACACTATTATTCATCATTATTCAATGGAAGGATACACACCAATAGTCATCTCTTCATTTATGTGATTCAGTCTCTTTTCTTCTCTCTATTTTTCCTGTGTATGCTTGTGAGAAATCTTAGTAGCAAGATCTATTTCCTATGCTTCTTCTTAGCATCATTGCTCATAGCATTGATCCATTATTTCTACAATTTCAAGTGCAGACGCAGAATCCACATCCAAGAGATAGGGATTTTGTTCAGTACATTGATATCCCTCGGTGAATTTCTCATCACAATTATAACAAAGTCCTTTTTCTCTACGTGCCCGCATCTCGGCTTCAAACAAATGATTGATAGGAGTGGTTCTAGGAGTTGGAGGGATTGGATGTCTTTGGGGAACCATATTTCTGAATGGAACAAAAGTGGATTTGGGGCGTTGCTGAGCCCTGATCTTGTCCTCCACCAACTCAACCAACCCTAGGATTTTCATCATTGTGTTGGGACAGAAAATTTTAACCTCAGATCGGATTGTATCCTTCAAACTATTAATTTGTCACAGTGGTCTAGGAACTGAAAACACAGTCTCATAGAGAATACAGACAAATATGCATAAAATTGGCAAAATGGTGCTGCAATGGAAGTAGCAGCTCTGTATAATCAAATGAAAGAATGATAATACAATACAATGATCATGCCAGATGCATGGATGCCAAGACAATTCGAATTCCCAAGGAGGTCATTCGAATTGAATGAGTGAGTCTAGCTTAACTACATGTAAGCCACAGCAAACACTCAAGTTAACCATTGATCAAAACCCTAATTGACTCAACTGAGCCTTAACTGAAGTCAGAGTGCAATAAATGACTTAGTCTAACTGAAAGTAGCTCAGACACATGTCACTACAAGCCCACCAACAAGTGGTAGCGCATCAATGACTCCAATGAACCCCGATGAGGTTAACTGAAGTGTAACTGAATATCAGAAGTGGTTGGAGGTGCCCCTGTTGACTCCAGTTCATTAAATAATCATTAAATAATCAATTTAATGAAGGGAGGCATCTTCACTGCCATGTTTAACTGATTGTAACCTTCATTTAGCAATAAAGTGCATTTATGACACTCAGATCACCCCCGAAGTGCTCCAGTTAGCCTCCCTGAATGTAGGAGAAGGCTAAGTTAGCCTCCTTGACTGAAGGTAGGCGTGGGTGTGCTCATGCTGATGTCATATATTGCTCCTCTAATGTCAATTAATTCAATAAAACTTAGGATAGTGGTTTAACTACGCCAAATTGACCAAAATGAGTGTGTATGGTGGTAAATGTCTCCAACACCCCCCCTTAAGCTATACTCACGAGGAGTAGAAAACATAAAGTGCATAAGAATGCTATGGCCCCGACAACAAAGGCCATAGGTCACCCTATACAATACTGAAACTCAAACAATGCTCAAAACAAACTAAGTGAGGAAAAAAGGGAAAACCCAGTGGGAAAACCCCCCCCTCAAAGCTGAACACTGAAAGTAGTTGGATCACCCTGATGAACTCACCCCCAACAGTGAACAGAGGTAAGTGAACTTCTTTTTTGAAAAGCTCTTGGTGAAGATGTCTGCAATCTGCTCATCAGTCGGGCAGTATTGCAGAATGATGGTCATGTCATGCACTAGCTCCTTGATATAGTGCATGTGTATCTCTACATGCTTGGTCCTCTACCTGGTAACTGGATCTATGGATATCTTAATAGCACTTTGATTGTCATAATAAAGGACAGTGGACAAAGTACTACCAAGATCAAACTCTGAAAGAATACCTTGCAACCAAACAGCTTGGATGTAAGCATTCACCGCTCCTCGATACTCGGCCTCTGTGAAGACAATGCTATGGAGGCCTACTTTTTGCTAGACCAGAAAATGGGGCCACCACCAAACATGAAGACATATCCAGAAGTAGACTTTTGATCAATAGAATCACTCGCTCAATCGAAATCTGTGTATCCAACCAGCTCTAGCTCGGAGTCTGCAATACAGTGAATGCCATAGGTCCTAGTTCCCTGAATGTACTGGAGGATCCTCTTGGCTGCTTTCCAATGAAGATCATGGGGCTGTTGCATGTATCTTGATACATCATTCATGGAATAACAAATATCAGGTTGAGAATGAGTCAAGTACAACAAGCTACCAATCAGCTGTCGATAAATAGTGCAGTCCATGGGAGGTGTGCTTCTTCCTTCTTCAAGGTTGATCCCTGAAAGAAAAGGGAATGGTGCAATCCTACATTTAGCCATGTTAAAATTAACTAACAGGTATGATATGTATTTGTACTAATTCACCATTATCCCATCAGAATTTTGCTCAATTTTGAGCCCCAAAAATTGTTTTAAGAGCCCCAAATCGCTCATTTCAAATGCATTGTGCAGAGCAGTTTTGATGACCGAAATAGAAGCAACTGTGCTGCCTGTGATCAGTAATTCATCAACATATAAAACAATAATAATAAAATGACCATCACACTGCTATATATACACATTTGGATCTGATATACACCTTTGGAAGTTTTGCGAGAGAAGGAAGGCATCCATCTTGGAATACCACTCTCTTGGGGCTTGTTTTAACCCGTATAGTGACTTCTTTAGCTTGAAAACCAAAGATGGATCAGAGATGTATCCCTTAGGATGATTCATGTATATCTCCTCATGAATATATCCATGTAGAAAGGCTAACTTAACATCCATATGATGCACTTCCCAATGCTTAGATGCTGAAATTGCCAAAACTAAGCGGATGGAGTCCATTTTTGCAACCGGTGCAAAAGTCTCATGGTAGTCCACACCTTGGACCTGGGATAAACCCTTTTCCACCAGCCTTGCTTTATATTTGTAGGTGCTTACATCTGCACCAACCTTAGTCCAAAACACCCCCTTGGATTGAACCAATTTCCTTCCCGGAGGAAGAGAAACTAGCTCCCAAGTAGTGTTTTTCTGAAGAGAATTCATCTCTTCATCTATGGCAACTTGCCATCTCGGATCCTTCCAAGCATGGTAGTAGGACTTTGGGTCTGAATTTATCATCAAATAACAAGATTCAGACATCAAATGGTCAGGACAAGTGAGCGCAATACCTTCTCTTTGGAAATCAGACCGGGTTCTCCTTGGATCATCCGGATTTCCAATGTTATCTCCTGCGGAGGAGAGTGTCTGTTGGGCCCAAGTTGGAAGATGATTTTGTACTTAAGTATCTAATTCAGCATATAATGTTTTATGTACACTGATATAAAAAATTATAGGATCCAAATCAGGGTCATCACCCCCAATTTCATCATCCAAATATTCAATAGAATAGGAAGGAAATTCAACAGTTTTCTCCTTCACTAGTTCCACCTCCTGAAGAGGCTCATCAAACTTGACACTCCTTTCGATGATGATATGTTTTGTTTTGATATACAAAAGCTTGAAACCTTTTGATTCATTAGGATACCCAATAAATAGACATTATGTGCTTTGTGGTTGCAAAGCCCTCCTTTTATCAAGTGGAATTCGGGCCCATGCAGTGGACCCAAACACCCGCAGATTCGACACATCCAAATTGGGTCCGAAGTATGCTTCGAAAGGGGTCTTCCCTTTCATGGATGAGTGTGGCACTCTGTTTTGAATGTATGCTGTAGCATGCATGGCTTCAGCCCACAAATTTGCAGCCAACTTCTTTGATTCCAACGTACAGGTGGTCATCTCCTTGAGAGACCGATTCTTCCTTTCCACTACACCGTTCTGCTCGGGAGTGTAGGGAATTGAATGCTGGACCTGAATACCACTTTGGGAGCATATGTGCAGTAAATCATTACTAACATACTCCCTGCCATTATCAAAACTCAATATCTTGATCTTTTGGCCAAATGCATTCTCGATCAAGGCCTTCAGTTCAGTGAATTTTTCACAGACTTCAGACTTCTTTTTGATAAAGAAGACCCATGTGTACCTGGAAAAATAATCAATAAAATTCAGAAGATACCTTGATCCATTCATGGATGTGATAGGAATGGGACCACTGATATCAGAATGTATCAGTCCCAAGATGCATGTAGCTCGGCTTTCCTTCCCCTGATCGAACTTGTGCTCTGGGTGCTTTCCAACAACACAGGCCTTACAAATTCCAGTGGTTTCCTTGATGACTGGGAGGCCTTCAACCATGGAATTTTTCTGAAATTGATGCAAGTATTTGAATTTGATATGGCCAAACCTCTCATGCCACATTCTACTAACTTCATTTCCATGAGTCAACAGTGCGGTGGGCTTTGCATCCGCCACAAAATGGGAAAACTCATAGGATTTTGCATGATGGTTTGCAAGGCCTTTTGCAACAAGTTTCCCGGATGCAATTTCCATGATCTCTATATCATTCGGGCTGAAGGATACTCTCTTGGGAACTCCCGTATGTGTCATTTGATAAACACTCAAGAGGTTTGATGCCAGATACAGTACATACAAAACATTTGAAAAATAGCCATTCTTAAGATCAACAGTACCTTGTCCTTCTGAAATGATGGTGAAGTCATCTCCCATGTGGATGGGAATTGATTTGCCAGTCTCCAAAGATGAGAAGGAGTCTCTTTCAGCCATTATGTGGTTCGAAGCTCCAGAATCCATCAAGAGTGCTTTGGACTTCAAAGTGCTTGGCATGAGGGCATGACCTCTTTCATGCTGTGGTTCACGATCTTGCTAATCTCTCCTCTGAAAGCTTTCCAGAAGATTGATGTGATTTCTCTCAAGGAGAGAGGTAGCTTCATCAAGTTTGTTCTTCATGCAAGCATGTTCAGGGTGGAAGCCCTTCCCATAGTATGAACACTTGACTTTTTCCTTTCCATGATGCCATTTTCCTTTGTTCTTCTTTGCGCAGGAAGACTCATCATGCTATTGGTTTTCAACTTTCGGCTTAGGAGCTTTGAATTTAGTTTTTGGGTTCTTCTGCTACTTTCCTTTACCCTTCAGATCTTTGGGCCCCGAGACATGGAGGGCTTGATCACGGGAGGATCTGATGATCCCCATCTAGACAAGCTTATCATGTTCACTTGTTAGGGACTCAATGAAGGCATTGAGTGAAGGCATATTCCATCCAGGGGTTGTGAGCTTCCCTGCATGGAATGTAGAGACAAAAACTGAATAATCAGCTCCAAGTTTGGAGAGTATGGCAAGGATGAGCTGATCATCCTCCTTCTCCACTTGTTAAGGCCTAGAAAATCGCAGGAAACAACAACAAGGGATTCTCCCCAGTCAACATTCCCAACTAGCCCGTGACTGTTTGGTATGGGGAATCCATCCGGCTACCATAGGTCTAGTAACAAAAATAAAAGGCTTTACCGGTTACGGCCCTGTCCACCGTGTATATTTTGGTGTTTTAGTTTTAAGTATGATATGCAAGTGCCTATCTAAAATGCAAATTGATCAAGAGTACAATCAGCGGTCACAATGTGATGTGTAGGTTCTTACCTCTCGTCTTAAACTCTCTCACATCTAAATCACACATAGCAAGAAATTAAAACTAGTTATCTAAACTGTCCCTAGGGAGCGAGATTATCATTTAATGAGTAATGTATTACTGTTCATGCATTAAGAGAAATCACAGGTAGCTGTTCTTATTTCAAAACACATAAACATGAATAGATAGCTGAACAACAAGATAGCTCATTGTTTGTGAAACATTCATTACTCATAGGGGAAATTATCACAAAATCAACTAGAGAACATTCATACAAGAACATAGGTTCAACAACTTAGAAAAATCTCATAGTTAATGAATAAAAGCTGAAAATGAAATAGTTCCCCTTCAACAACATTCATTGCACAGCATTTGAACATTCCACCAAAGCTTTCTCCAATAGGAAAAATTGTAATTATCTATTGCAAAACAAAATAGTTCCTCTTACAACATGTTCTCACAAGTCTAACTGGGAAAAAGTCATTTTTCCCTCTAACTTTTCTATATTTATACAAAGACAGCAAAACCTTTGGGTTGCCCCCACCCCGTGACCTTTGGGCTCCCCCAACTATTTTAATCTCATAGTTTTGTCATTTTGTGAGTGGTTATGATTCATACGAACGTTACATTTCAGATTTAAGCACTATTATGAAAAGGGACCAGCTTGGTAACTGACGAACTTCCCAAGCCTAGGCCTCTACTTTCAATTATTACGCTCTATAATCCGTTGGTCCTTTTGATATCTTGTTTATCTCAGCCTTTCGCTCTATTCCTTTCCTTGAGCAACATCTCTACTTCTTTATGCTTTAGCTTCTTCTTTCATGGCTGCTTCTCTTCTTCTTTTCCTTTTAGGCGTATACTCTTTGCAGCAGTCTTCCTATCCTGAATATATCAGATCAGTAGTGTCTAACAAGGTAACACAAACTATATCAATACATGCATTCTATAATATGAACTATAAACAGTATTTAATGCATGAAAATAAAGAAAGTCAAGGCAAAAGAAATCCTGCAAGTTTGTGCTTAAAACCCCTGTTCAAAACTTAAACATATGCCCGATAGAACAGATGCTTCCTCCCAATCCAATCCGCATCTGATAAAAGCATGAACCAGGACAAAGTAACGACCATTCTTCAAAACACCAAACCCCCAAACTGCGTTCTTCAACTTAGACAACTTTAACATCGACCCGTGCCTACGGGAAAATCTTCGCCATTCTATAGAACAATGTAAAAACACCAGGAAGGTGGGAAAAACCCCACCGACAGTACTAAGCATCGGGCAGATAACCAACTTTGGCAAGTGATTAGACTACAGCATAGGGCTATTAGTTCATTAAGCCACTGCAATGGTGAAAACTATACAAACAACGGTTTCCTCGATCAACATAGAAAAACATCGACGAGTGGAAGAACTAAGGACTCTGGAAGCATAGTCCTACTCATAGCTGCAATGGCGGGAGATGGACAGACAAAGGGCTCCACGGTAGCCGAGAACATCGGTGAAGTAAACACTAATTGTAGCCTCAGACCATGGAAACACTACGGTATCGGATGACTAGCTCAAAGAGGAGCTGTAATGGCGAAAGTCACAAGGACTAAGGGTTCCGCAAAAATATAAAACAACGACGAAAATCAAACCATCGGCAAAAAATATAACAAACAAAATCGGATGGTTAGTCCGCTCGGGAGCCGCAATGGCGGAAAGCAATCAGACTACAGCTTTTGATCAGAGCTATAAAAAAATTTGATAGTGAAAAGAAAAAAAATAAACCCGAAATCGGTGGGGATAAGCCCTAATCCGTCGGAACGTTTATTACTAAGCTTCCACAACAACGGCTGCATAGGGAACTATGGCTGCGATTCACAGTTCAAACAACTTCCGAGAGAGAAAAATGGGAAATCATCCGTAAGTCAAAACTCAAATTCAAATCAGCAGCATCAACAGACAAAGATATTCATTCAACAATCAACCTCAAAAGATCAAACTCACAGCAGAGTCAAGCAATTTCAAAAAATCTAAGCAAGACAAAGTTTAAAAGGAGGGTCCCAAAATTTTAAGAAATTTGGGAAATTGTTGCAGCTGCAACAATTGGCGACTACCTGGTGAGCCCAGATCTCTAGACAATTATTTTCTTAAGTAGTAGACTGTTTAACAACAAAAACCAACCTGTTGAATTCTTCCAGATGTATACATTTCCCTAATGGAAAATATATGTACTTTTAATCATTGATGATAGTCAAGATAAGGAACTAAGACTTCAAAGTTAAGATAACTCTTTCGAGGCCAAGGATATGAGTTTTTTTTTTTCAACCTCTACCTTCAAGTAGCTTCTAGCTTAGACACCACAGGATTGTAACATATGATAAATAGAAATATTCATTTGTTCCTCATTCCCATGCCATTTTGCACTTTTGTGCTTCTGGACCTTTTTGTCCTTTTAAGTCCTCCTCATGCCTTTCTTTCTGAATTTTTATTCAGGCTCCTCTATCCATAGTGTCCTTTTGTGTGAGAGATGTATTTAATTTTCAGCTCACGGACAGAGAAGAATTTTTTGGCAATTTTGTACTTATATGATTCAGTATTTTGTTTTGATAGCTATTACTTCCTTAGGAGTTTTGACTCTTATTAGCCTTTTGGCTTTCAATTCTTGGCATGGGATCATTTATATATAATATAATGTTTACCCTGCTTCCTTTCCGTGGGTCTTTTGTTGTCACACCCTAAGACATTTTTAAATGTGAAATGGATGGAGCCTCGAAATAGTATTCCAGACCTTTTGATCTTGAGCTATTTTACAGGGGTTAAGTAGGACTTCAATGTGCTCATAGCCATTTAGGAAAACTGCTTAACTAGAAGAAATTTTATCATATAAAACAATAGTACATAGACTTATACTCAAGGATCTCAATTAATCCAGAACTCTGATGTTTTCCATGCAATCGATAGTTTGCCTCTTTTATTGAACTCAAACAAAAATCTAAACTAAAACAAAACAGGAATGAAATAAATCAAAGTAAACAAACAAATCAATTTATTTATGCACAAACAACAAACAAAAAATCAAGAAAAATAAGGTTTGAGAACTCAACCATTAACTGGTAAGTTCTCTTCCCACCCCTGTAAATCTTGCAATTTGTAGGTTGAGGGGCCAATTTTTGCTGCAATCTGAAAAGGGCCTACCCATAACTGTTGAAACTTCGTGTGCTTTCCCTTTTCATCATGCGGGTGATCCCACTTAAGAACCAAGTCTCCCACTTCAAATTCTCTTGTTCCAGCTTTGTGCTTATCAAACCACCTTTTCACTACTTCCTGTTGTTGCTTAAAACGTTCATTGGCTCTGGATCTAGACTCTTCTGCCTTCAACAGATTATATATTCTGAGTTGCAAGATTTCATTATCTGTGCCTCTAGACTCTTGGGCTATTATGGAAGATGGTAGCATAATGTTAGGAGGAAGTATAGCCTCTTTTCCATAAACAAGGGTATACGGTGACACACCTAAGCAATTCTTGGATGCGACCCTATCAGACCAAATATCGTTCGGTAGTGCTAAATGCCAACTTCTTTGGTTTTCTATGACAATCTTTTTTAAGATCCTAATCAAATTCTTGTTTGTAGATTCTGCCAAACCATTTCCTTGTGGGTAGTAATTGGCAGAATAATGCAACTTAATTCCTCTTTCATGAGCAAATGCAGTTAATCTAATGGAAGAAAAATAAGTAGCATTATCGAAAAGCAGGGAGATTGGAACCCCAAACATGGTCATAATATGATCCTGCAAGAAATCCATGACCGTATCTTCATTGACTTTACGTAACGGAATGGCCTCGACCCATCTAGTGAAGTAGTCAGTTGTCGTTAAAATATATTTGTGCTGCAGGGAAGAATTTGGTTTTATTTCTCCTATGATATCAATTCCCCACTGCTCAAATGGTTCTGTTATCATCACCGGCTTCAATGGTCCTGCTGCTTTGGCTTGTCTTCCCCCACATCTCTAGCAGATATCACATTTTCTAACATGGGCATGAGCGTCCTTGAACAACGTGGGCCAATAGTACCTAGCTCTGAGAATCTTGTGGGCTATCGTATCTCCGAAAAAATGGCCTCCAGCAGGCCCATCATGTAACTCAGCTATGACCTTTTTTGCGTCTTCTTTCTCTAAACATCTAAGAAGGACTCCATCATAATTCTTCCTGAATAAAATTCCATCAATGATCTGATACGCAGCTGATTTAAGGCGCAACACTCTTCACTGCTTGGAATTCCAATGTTCTGGCAACAAACCTTCCTGAAGGTAATGAACAAGGTCTCGGTACCAAGAATCTGGAGCTGTGAAAAGAGGACATACATCCATCATATGTAACTCTGCTTCATTTTCCCAATTGTTTTCTTCATTGTTATTTCCTTCAGCCATTAGTTTGCACAGTCCTTGCCCTTTAACTATGGAATTTGGTTTGAATTCGAGGTTATACTCTTGTAAAGCTGTTACCCAGTTGCCTCTTCTTTCTCTTAATTCTTTTTGTATGAAAAGAGACCTCACAGCTAGGTGTGGAACTATTACCTTTGTCTGGTTGTTAAGTATATACGGCCTGAATTGTTTTACCGCTTTGAAGACTGCGTAAGCTTGTTTATCCATAGTTGGGTAATTCAATTCGGCCCCTTGCAGACCAGTGCTCATAAATGATATGGGGAACTCATCTCCCCCATCTTCCTTCTGATTAAGCACCGTTGCTAGTGAATTGTCAGATGCGAAAGTGTACAAAATAAAATCCTTCTCAAAATCCGGACTTTTGAGGGAGGGTGCATGAGCAATAGATGTCTTTATTTTACTGAATGCATTCTTCTCTACATTAGTCCACTTGAATTGTACACTTTGTTTCACCATTTGCTGCAAAGGTTTAACAATTTGAGCCAAATCCAGCACAAACCTTCGCACAAAATTTATTGTCCCCATAAATTATTGCACTTTTTTTTTATGGGGTAAGGGGATCTATTTGATAGCTTTGATCCTCTCTGGGTCTATGGAGATCCCCTTCTTAGAAACCACGTGACCCAATATATTTCCTTCTATAACAGCAAACACACACTTCTTGGGGTTCAGCGAGATACCGTATTTTTGGCAACGCTCGAAAATCTGTTTTAGATGGAATGTGTGTTCTTCTCTCTTCTTTGAAGAGATTGTGATGTCATCGAGGTATACTACAACACTGCGGCCAATCATACCGTGGAAATCTATATCCATAGCCCTCTGGAAAGTAGCTCCAGCGTTTATGAGTCCAAAGGGCATCCTTCTGTAAGCAAAAGTCACCCATCTTGTTTTGAATGTAGTTTTAAGTCTGTCTTCTTTAGCTACTAACACTTGATTGTAGCCAGAGAATCCATCTAATAAAGAAAATAACTAAGAACCCAAAACCATTTGCAATATATGTTCCATGGATGGGACTGGATAATTGTCTTTATCCGAAGCGCGATTTAAGTTTCTGAAATCCACACATAGTCTAATTTCTCCAGATTTCTTCCTTACTGGTACCAGATTTGAAACCCATTCCGAGTGTCTAAATTTGAAGCATCCAACAATTTCTTTACTTCATTCTGAATTAGAGGCTCCAGTTTTGGATGCATTTTCCTCAAAGGCTGCTGATAAGGCTTGACTGCGGATCTAATAGGGATAACATGCTGAATAATATTGGTGTCATATGTCTTCAGATCTTCACATGTCCAGGCAAAAACATCTTTGTATTGTTTGAACAGACTGATGAACTTATTTCTTTCACCTGGAGAGCAACACTTTCCCAAATTCAAATATTTGGGCTCAACTAGAGTTCCTAAATTTATCCGCTCGAATTGTAAAGACAAGCTATGAGTCTTGACATTTGCTGGTCTTCTGAATTTATTGTTTAGATCAAACATTTGCTCTAAATTCCTGACTCCTTTAGGAATAAAATTGTTGAATTTTAGCTTAGCTTGATGTTCTTTATCATCGATGATTGCCCCTTTGAAAGTCTCATCATTTGTCAAACATTCTAGAATCTACTGATCATCATCAAAAACTCATAAATTGGTAATCATGTCTGGAACCGAAGGCCTAAAAATTAATTCAATAGAACACCTGTTATTAGAGAGTACAAGCCTTGCAACTGAGGTAGCTAACAAATCAGCTGCTGCATTTTTTAGTCTAGGAATCGATACAGCATTAAATGCATGGAAACTTTTAAGCAAATCCCAGACTTCATTCTGATAAGATTTTAAATGACTTCATTCTGATAAGCTTTTAAATGAGGTGAAATGCAATGTATCTGATTTCGAATCTGGTTTACAATTATTTCAAAATCCCCATACACTTTCAGATTTTCTACTTTTAATTCAATTGCTTTTCTTAGTCCTTGAACTAATGCTTCATATTCGGTTGTGTTATTGGTACATTCAAATTCTAATCTACATGAAAGAAAATGTTTATTTTTCTTTGGATCAGTTAGGACACAGTCGGCTCCTGATCCTTCCAAAGTCTTAGATCCATCAAAAAAAAGTGTCCAAAAATTATCTACTACTACTGTACATGAATCAACATCTACATCTAAAGTTAAGTCTACTATTTTACAATCAATTTCATTAGCCTGTGAAAACCAAAGGAGATCAGGTTGAGTATCTGATGTACCGCTGGCTTCTTCCGCTTGGTAGTTTCCTAGTTCTAGCTCAATGAAGTAATTTCCCAAAACAGAATTCACTGGTTCATTCTTACCTTCTAACTGGGTGACATTGTGTTTCATGTGGGGCTCTCTTAAAACTTTAATTTGATTTGGAATTCCTTTATAAGGTAACCACAAATGTGACCATTCTGATGCAAAATATCCATTCAGGTTTGCTGACCAATCCCTACTCAAAACAAGTCCATAAGCCTCAGGTATGTCTGCTACTACAATATCAATGAATTGACATACCTTTTCATTTGAAGATAACCGAATCAAAACGTCCTCCATTTCCCCAATTACCTCCACATTTGTTCTATCTAACTGAATAACCTACCACGTAGATGGTTTAGGCTGTCCATTTATCTTCTTGCAAATTGCCAGTGGCATAACATTTACTGATGCCCCTGAATCTACTAGACAGTTGTGCACGTTATGGTTGAAAATTTCAAAAGTAAGGAGAAAAGGTGGAGTTTTGCATTTAGGTTTACCTCCCATACTTGCTTCACCAATTTCTTCTTCTTGGGGCTGATTGTCGGTGGGAAGCTTCTCCTCTGGCAATTCAAGTGCTTTCAACAACTTTTCTTTCTGTTGCGGCACATTACACATCTCAAATAGTGAAATATTTGCCTTTATCTTTTTTATATCCTCCACGATGTCATAATCCATCTTATGTTCTGTGAGATTCGTTTTTTCATTATTGATCTTCTCTTCAATGGGCTTAGTAGGCATGTTAATCTGCTTTGGATTTTGACTGGTAATGGTAAACTCAAGAATTTTATTAGCTATAGTGCTTTTCTGAAATTTCTTTACATTCTTCTAGAGTCTCTTAATTTTTGGGATTATTAACCTATCTTCTTTTATCAGCCCTTGGCTTCTCGTTGTCACTTTTGCTTCTGATATGTCCTCATGTCTCAAATCACTTTCCCTTTTGGTATCAAACATCGAGAAACAGTCCCATAAAACCATGGCATCATCCTCTTGCTTTTCTGTTGATTTGTTATCATTTTCTTCCTCATCATTTGCCTCTGTTAGTTTTGAGTCCAGCAGCTAATTCATCACTAATGTCATTGAATTTATCCATTGAGGACAATTTTTTTCAGAATGGGGTTGCTGGTGAAAAGTGAAAAAGTTATCCATACCTACCTCTGTTAAGTTCATTGATGTAGGACTGTGTGGAGGAGGTTTGGACTGATTGTTATATTCTCTCCTTTTATAGTAAGGCTTGTAGGACTTCTGAGCTTCATTTTCCTCTTCCAAATCTATTATTCTATTTGAAAGCTTCTGCATCATCTTTACCACCCATTCAAAATCATGAGACTGCTCCTCCTTAGGCTTAGTAAATAATAAAGCTTTCTTACCAAGATTTTTTTCTCCAGACTGCTCAAGCTAATCTTCGATGCTCTCTCTTTCAGCTTCTACTCTTTCGGCTTCTTCGTAAGTTTCTGATAACGTAGGTTTGGCTTTCATCTTGGCAAACATGGAAAAATCAAGCCCTAAAGCTGAAGTATAATACTCAATCAGAACTTTATCCGAGGGCTTATCAGTTTCAGAGAAATTCTTAAGATAAGCGGCAAACCTTTGGGTGAAACTATGCACCTTCTCTTTTCTTTCTTTCTTCAAAGCGCACGGTCCTTTCATTAGTGTTGCATGGGTTTTCTGGTCTGCATATTTATTTCAGAATATCCTTTCAAAAGTATCTCAGTCTGGGATTGAGTTTGCAGGAAGACCAAAATACCATGAGGCTGCTGCCCCTTTCAAGGTATGTGGAAAAAGTCTGCAGACAACATCTTCGTGCTCTCCAGCCCTTAATCCTTCTATGGCCAAGTAAAATCTTTGCAAGTGGTCATCTACTAAAATCTTCTCACTTGGGTCAAACTTGGGCATCATCTTCTCAAAATCCTGAGGTAAGTCATGCAAAGGAGGTGTTATGTTCAAAGGTGACCTGGTGGTGGATTTGGTGGGTTGGGTGGTTGATTTGCGTTTACGCCTGCCATGAGTCTGGGTGGAGAGTGAGGTGGTGAATGAACAGGAGTATTAACAGGTGAACCGTAAGGTGTATTTTGGCCCACTTGATTCAAAGGTTGAACAACTTCCTGTAATGTTGTTTCTACCAACTCTTCCAAATCTCCAACCAACACTGAGTCTTCCAATACAGGACGGTCTTTTTTCTTATACTCTCTTCTGGGTAAATCAGGGATAATCGGTAACCCTCCAATACTTTTCACATATGCTCTGGTATGTCTTCTCAAATCATTAACAACTTCGTTATCAACAGAATACAAGTGTTCCTTCCACTTCTCTTCAGGAATCGGATTGGGAAATGAACTGCTTTCTGAACTATCACTGGTGGAGTAATTTCGAGGAAATGAGTTTTCTCGGCCAGCCATGCACTGGTGGCCCTCCTTCTAGTGCCAAAAACTGTTGAGGCCTGAAAAATCGCAGGTAACAACAGTAAGGGATTCTCCCCAGTCAACGTTCCCAACTAGCCCGTGACTGTTTAGTATGGGGAATCCATCTGGTTTATGGTTCAGCTACCGTATGTCTAGTAACAAAAATAAAAGGATTTACCGATTACGGCCCAGTCCAGCGTGTATATTTTTGTGTTTTAGTTTTAAGTATGATATGCAAGTGCCTATCTAAAATGCAGATTGATCAAGAGTACAAGGAGCGGTCACAATGTGATGCATAGGTTCTTACCTCTCGTCTTAAACTCTCTCGCATCTAAATCACACACAGCAAGAAATTAAAACTAGCTATCTAAACTGTCCCTAGGGAGAGAGATTATCATTTAATGAGTAATGTATTACTGTTCATGCATTAAGAGAAATCACAGGTAGTTGTTCTTATTTCAAAACACATAAACATGAATAGATAGATGAAAAACAAGATAGCTCATTGTTTGTGAAACATTCATTACTCATAGTGGAAATTATCATAAAATAAACTAGAGAACATTCATACAATAACATAGGTTCAACAAGTTAGAACGATCTCACAGTTAATGAATAAAAGCTGAAAATGAAATAGTTCCCCTTCAACAACATCCATTGCACAACATTTGAACATTCCATCAAAGCTTTCTCCAACAGGCAAAATTGTAATTATCTATTGCAAAATGAAATAGTTCTTCTTACAACATGTTCTCACAAGTCTAACTGGGAAAAAAGTCCTTTTTCCCTCTAACTTTTCTATATTTATACAAAGACAGCAAAACCTTTGGGTTGCCCCCACCCCATGACCTTTGGGCTCCCCCAACCGTTTTAATCTCATAGTTTTGTCATTTTGTGAGTGCTAATGATTCATACGAACACTACATTTCAGATTTAAGCACTTTTATGAAAAGGGACCAGCTTGGTAACCGACGAACTTCCCAAGCCTGGGCCTCTGCTTTCAATGATTATGCTCTGTAATCTGTTGGTCCTTTTGAGATCTTGTTTATCTCAGCCTTTTGCTCTATTCCTTTCCTTGAGCAACTTCTTTGCTTCTTTATGCTTTAGCTTCTTCTTTCACGGCCGCCTCTCTTCTTCTTTGCCTTTTAGGCGTATACTCTTTGCAGCAGTCTTCCTATCCTGAACATATCAGATCATTAGTGTCTAACAAGGTAACACAAACTAGATCAATACATGCATTCTGTAATATGAACTATAAATAGTATTTAATGCAAGAAAATAAAGAAAGTCAAGGTAAAAGAAATCCTGCAAGTTTGTGCTTAAAACCCCTGTTCAAAACTTAAACATATGCCCGATAGAACAGATGCTTCCTCCCAATCTAGGCCACGTCTGATGAAAGCATGAACCAGGACAAATTAACGACCATTCTTCAAAACACCAAACCCCTAAACCGCGTTCTTCAACTCAGACAACTTTAACATCGACCCACGCCTACAAGGAAATCTCCGCCATTCTACAAAAAAATGTAAAAACACCAGGAAGGCGGGAAAAACCCCACCGACGGTACTAAGCATCGGGCAGATAACCAACTTTGGCAGGTGATCAGACTACAACATAGGGCTATTAGTTCATTAAGCCGTCGCAACGGTGAAAAATATACAAACAGCGATTTCCATGATCAACATAAAAAACATCGGCGAGCGGAAGAACTAAGGACTCCGAAAGCATAGTCCTACTCATAGCCGCAATGGCGGGAGATGGACAGACAAAGGGCTCCGCGGTAGCTGAGAACATCATTGAAATAAACACTAACTGCAACCTCAGACCACGGAAATACTACGGTATCGGATGACTAGCTCAAAGAGGAGTCGTAAAGGCGAAATTCACAAGGACTAAGGGTTCTGCAAAAATATAAAACAACCACGAAAATCAAACCATCGATGAAAAATATAACAAACAAAATCGGATGGTTAGTCCACTCAGGAGCCGCAATGGCAGAAAGCAATCAGACTACAGCTTCCGATCATAGCTATAAAATTTTCCGATAGCAAAAAGAAAAACAATAAACCCGAAATCAGCAAGGATAAGCCCTAATCCATCGGAACATTTTTTACTAAGCTTCCGCAACAGCGGCTGCATAGGGAACTATGGCTGCGATTCACAGTTCAAACAACTTTCGAGAGCGAAAAATGGGAAATCATCTGTAAGTCAAAACTCAAATTCAAATCAGCAGCATCAGCAGACAAAGATATTCATTCAACGATCAACCTCAAAAGATCAAACTCATAGCAGAGTCAAGCAATTTCAATCAATCTAAGCAAGACAAAATTTAAAAGGAGGGTCCCAAAATTTTAAGAAATTTGGGAAATTGTTGCAGCTGCAACACCACTTTACATTGCTTCAACAGTAAGACAATGTGCTTGAACTTTGTGAAAAAGTCATTCAAGGTCTCGAAATTGGAATGTTGGAGAGACATCAACTCATTCTCAAGCTGGTATACTCTCAAATCATCCTACTTTCCCTACAGGGTTTCCAATTTTTCCTAGATTTCCTTTGGAGTCTTCAATCCCGAGAGATGGAAAAGAAGATCTTGGGAAATAGAGAGGCACAAGAATCTGAATGCTTCATCTTTCTTGTTCAAGAATATAGCGTTGTCTGTCACAAAAGCAGTCTCTTCTTCAGTGTCCATAGTGACTCTATAGAGTCCTCTAGCACGTAGCTGGATCTCCATGTCTCCTTTCCATGAGTGAAAATTGAACGGAGTCAAGAGTTCTATGGAAGAAACCATCTGAAACTGCTAGAGCGAATGCTTTCACCTGTTAAAAACCTGAAAATCACAAAAAAAGGGGCACCGTAAGGTCGGACAACCAATGCATTTTAGGCTTTCATCACACCCAGCATAGTCAATCAAGTAAGCTTGATCGACAATTTCCTTACTTGGGGTATTAGGTGGTAAGCCTTGGATTCTGGTGCAATGCTGGAATTTTTTATCTTTGCTCAATTTTGCATGCAAGATCTGTCAAAAACCTTGTTTTTGAGAGATCTGAGCTTCGTCTTGCTGTGAGATCTAATACCATATTAATTTGTCACAGTGGTCTAGGAACTGAAAACATAGTCTCGCAAAGAATACAGACAAATATGCATAAAACTGGCAAAATGGTGTTGTAATGGAAGTAGCAGCTCTGTATAATCAAATGAAAGAATGATAATACAATACAATGATCATGCCAGATGCATGAATTCCAAGACAATTCTAATTCCCAAGGAGTTCATTCGAATTGAATGAGTGAGTCTAGCTTAACTGAATGTAAGCCACAGTAAACACTCAAGTTAACCACTGATCAAAACCATAATTGACTCAACTGAGCCCCAACTGAAGTCAGAGTGCAATAAATGACTGAGTCTAACTGAAAGTAGCTCAGACACATGTCATTTCAAGCCAACCAACAAGTGGTAGCGCATCAATGACTCCAATGAACCCCGATGAGGTTAACTAAAGTGTAACTGACCATTAGAAGTGGTTGGAGGCACCCCCGTTGACTCTAGTTCATTAAATAATCAATTTAATGAAGGGAAGCACCTTCACTACCCTGTTTAACTAATTGTAACCATCAGTTAGCAATAAAGTACATTTATGACACTTAGATCACCCCCGAAGTGCTCCAGTTAGCCTCCCCGAATGTAGGAGAAGGCTAAGTTAGCCTCCTTGACTGAAAGTAGGTGTGGCTGTGCTCATGTTGATGTCATACAATGCTCCTCTAATGTCAATTAAGTCAATAAAACTTAGGATAGTGGTTTAACTAGGCCAAATTGATCAAAATGAGTGTGTATGGTGGTAAATGTCTCCAACACAGACCACTGATAAAACAACTCTTGTAGAAAGCATCAGACAATGCTTTTGTGTGATTGACCAATTTCTCAAATTCAGTCTGATACTCTCACACAGTGCCAATTCGGAGAAGTTTGGTGAGTGCTCCTATGAAGTCATCAAAACCACGAGGGCCAAATCGCTGCAAAAGGAGTTGGCAGAAATCTATCCATTGTGGCGCTTCATGATCCTTGATGTACCAATGAAACCATTGAAGGGCTTCATGTTCCAAATGAAAGGATGCACGAGTGGGACTTTATTGACATCAAGAGTGTTATGCAGACTGAAATATTGTTCATCCCTATAAATCCATCCATTTGGATCATCACCATTGAAGCAAAAAAAATCAAGCTTGGGCCCACGAAAGTTGTTAGAGGAAGAGGACCCAGTGCCTGTAGAAGACCCAAGTTGTTGTCGGTTGTTCATGGGTGAATGCAGAGGATGGAGGCCGAGGATTTTTTGATCCAGAGCTTCAAGTTTGGTCTTGATGGCGGCAATTTCTTCTTCCATTTTTTTATTTGCAGTTGCATGGGTGACAACCATAAGTAGTCTTTTTTTGGGGGGGGGGGGGGAATGGGTAGAAAAACATAAACAAAAAGGGATTTAGAGAAGGAAAATTTTGAGTTTGGGAAAACTTGGGTGGGTAATTGGGGTTTGACTGGGTTTTGAACACTTGTGGAGGGAAAGGAAAGCAGAAAAGGTGAATTTCAGAAGTGGAGGGAAAGAATGAGATAATTTGTCAAAGAGGGACAAGGAAGCAGAAATGAGATTACGGGGGTTATAGTGAAGTTTCAAGGTAAACAGAGCTAAATCAAAGAAGATGTGGCCAAAAAACATTTATTTTTTTAATAGGAAATGATCTGTGGTGGTTTTGGAAAGTTGTGTTTTATCAACTTTAAATGGATATGGACCCCAAGTATGTTCATCTTCCTAAAGGTTCATGAGAGTCAGATGGCCACCAAGGCTGTCTAACAGCTTGCGTATTGGGGCAGTGCCCCTCACTCCATGGCACAGGTAAAAATGCTAACCGCTTGGCCACAAACGATAACTCTTTGGTTTTCCTCACAGGTGGGAATCTATTCAATCCGGTGGTCTACTTCCAGAACTCCAAACGAGATGATTTTTTTTTAAATGCGTATTTTTGCAAGATAAATTCATATATGCGACTTTCTTCTTCTAATTCCAAGCACAAATTTTTAGAAATTGATCTAAAAATCATCGCCCAATTTTGCCCTCTTTTTTCTGTCAAAAATAACAGAAAAGAAAAAAAAATTCCCTCTTGTGGTAAGGAAAGTGCTCTGATACTAGATGTGAAGAACCTCCTTAAATATACAGTGAGAATGCACGATATAACAAAAATAATGGATCACATAAGAGATTTTATTAATCGTGGGCCACTTCGAGGGGGCAACCTCCTTTGAGCAAGCTCAATACAAAATAACTCTTCGATGATTTCATTGGCCTCAACACTTACTTATATACTAAGTCTAATATCGACAACTATTACTCCCCATGACTGTGGGATAATACAACATACTAATTGGATAACTTAACATCAACTATTAATCCCCATGAATGTGGGATAATACAACATACTAACGGAACAACTTACAAATCATATGCGTCCAACAAAATATACTAACAAAATAAAGATGAGGGTCGATGCGGGTTCTTAACATCCCCTCCCTCTTAGAAAAGCTTTGTCCTCAAAGCTTTAGATGTGGAAATTGTTGTTGAATCTAAAGGAGTGGTTCCCATGTAGCATCCTTTGGTTGCATGGTGTGCCATTGAATTAATACCTCTGTGATGGACTGAGAGCGAAGCTGACAAGTGCACTTATTGAGCATGGCCTCTGGCTTCGAAATGATGGATCCTTCATTATCATGTTCTGGTAAAACAATTTGTGCTCTGATATTGCTGCCAATCACTTGTTGAATGCGAGAAGAAGGAAGAAGTGCCAATTTATAAGCAACAAACCCAATCTTCTGAAGAACTGTATATGGACCATAGATCTTTGGAGCGAGCGTTTGATGCCCTTTGAGTTTCAAGGACAATTGCTTGTAAGGATGTAGGCAAAGAAAAACCATATCACCGACTTGAAAGTGCATACAAAATGGTGTTGATCGGCTTGTTGTTTCATGCGGGTTCTTGCCATGTGAAGATTGTGCTTCAGAATGTAAAGAATCTAATGTCAGTTTCGAAGAACCATGTCAACTGCCTGAACTGGTGAACTAATGGAGGTGTATGAAAGAGTACTAGATGTGTGTGACCATAAACTGTTTCATATGGATTCATTTTAGATGCAGTATGGTAGAATGTATTGTACCACCATTCAGCGAGAGGGAGCCACTTTTCCCACTAATGTTGTTCTTCAGAGGTGAAACAACGAAGATAAATTTCCCAATATTTGTTGATAAATTCAGTCAAACGGTCTATTGGTGGGTGATAAACTGAACTCATATTCAGTTTGGTTTTTGTGAGGCGAAAATGAATTGTGAAAGTTATGTTGTGGTCTGAGACAATGGAAAAAGGGATTCCATGAAGAAGGAATATCTGGTCCATGAAAATTTGTGTGATTGAGGAGGTGGTACATGGATGGTTGAGAGCACAAAAATGAATATATTTGGAGAGTCGATCAACCACAACCAATATTACGTTCTTCCCTCTATATTTAGGGATCTCTTGAATGAAATCTGTCCAAATCCTTGTAGGGATGTGCAAAGGTTCGAGCAATCCGAAAAGGAGTGTAGTTTCACCCTGGTGGTGCTGACAAGTAGCACATTCGACAACCATCTGTTGAATTTCTCATTGCATTCCCTTCCAAAAGAAGTGGCGGTGTGCCCTCTCATATGTTTTGATGAACCCATAGTGCCCTGCCGATGGAGACATAGAGTTCATAAAAGATCACATGTTTAAGATCTGTTCTCTAGGGAAGCGCCCGACGACCCTTGTATCTCATAGAAGAGCCATTCCAAAAGGAAAGCAGTACCACAGAAGGGTTACTAGCTAACTGTTGGATGATTTCAAATAATGAGGAGTCATTGACATAGCCTTGCTGAACAGAGTGTAACCAAGTTGGAATAGGCATAGCAATAGCTGAAAGAGAAACATGGGCATCAAATGTGCGGGAAAGAGCATCTGCCACAAGATTGTCCTTACCCTTCTTGTAAGTGATCTCATAGTCATAACCCCTGAGTTTGCTAACCCATTTCTATTTTGTTGGGGATGAGACCTATTATTCCCAGAAATATTTCAGACTCTGGTGATTATTGTTGATGCAGAAAGGATTCCCTAAGAGGTATGGCCACCACTTCTATATTGTGTGCAAAATAGTCATCATTTCCTTCTCATGTGTAGATGTGGCTAAATTCTTGCTATAAATGGATTTGCTGGTGAATGTAATGGGATGTTCATCTTGAAAGAGGACAACACCAATTCCACTATCGCAAGCATCACTCTCAAGAGTGAAGGGCTTGGAAAAATCAGGCATCTGTAGGGTGCATCAGAATGAAAGATCCAAGGGAGTAGTTGAGACTGTTGAAGGTTGCATCTAAATGAAATGGAGTTGAGCGGTGACACCATGTGAATTCTTCTTAAGGATATTTTCCATGCAATGTGAACAGATTATTTTGAGAGACCCTGGTTGTAAGCCATTGAATGTGTGTTTTTTCCCATTGACTAAAAACTGCATCCAGAGTTCAGAAAAATCCCATAAGATGGGTCCAAGTGTGCGTAACCATTGAGTGCCCAAAATCACAACACAGCCTCCTAGGGGGATGGCAAACATGTTAGAGCGCAAGTTATAATATCCAATAGAGATACACATATTGCGAAACTTTCCTTTGCAAGGTAAGGTGCTCCCACTAGCAACCATGATTTTAAAGCTGGAGCAAGGATGGACAAAAAAATTAGCCTGTTTGGCAATCTAAGGGTCAATGAAGTTATGGGTGCTACTAGAATCAATGAGGATTGTAAGAGGGATCTTCTTGAATAAACCCTTGACCCGCATGGTTTGTGGGGCGGTGACTCTGACTAATGCATGGAGAGATGTCTCTGGATGTTCGTCATGAGAATGAGGGTCAACAAGCAGCTGCTGAATGTCGACCTGATTTTCTACTGGATCCTGAGCAATTTCACAAATTTCAAGTGCAGGCGGAGAAGCCACATCCAAGAGATAGGGATTTTTTTCAGTACATTGATATCCCCGGGTGAATTTCTCATCACAATTATAACAAAGTCCTTTTTCTCTAGGTGCCTGCATCTCAGCTTCAGAAAAATGATTGATAGAAGTTGTTCTAGGAGTTGGAGGGATTGGATGTCTTTGGGGAACCATATTTCTGAATGGAATAAAATTCGATTTATGCGTTGTTGAGCCCTGATCTTGTCCTCCACCAACTTAGCCAACCCTAGGATTTCCATCATTGTGTTGGAATAGAACATTTTAACCTCATATCGGATTGTATCATTCAAACCATTAATAAAACAACTACTGTAGAAAGCATCAGGCAATCCTAATGTGTGATTGACCAATTTATTAAATTCGATCTGATACTCTCGCACAGTGCCAGTTTGGCGAAGTTTGGTGAGTGCTCCTATGAAGTCATCAAAACCACAAGGGCCAAATCGGTGCAAAAGGAGTTGGCAGAAATTTGTCCATTGTGGAGCTTCATGATCCTTGATGTACCAACAGAACCATTGAAGTGCTTCATGTTTCAAATGAAAGGATGCGAGTGGGATTTTATTGACGTCAAGAGTGTTATGCAGACTGAAATATTGTTCGGCCCTCTAAATCCATCCGTTCGGATCATCATAATTGAAGCGAGGAAAATCAAGCTTCGACCCACGAAAGTTGCTAGAGGAAGAGGACCGAGTGCCTACAGAAGACCCAAGTTGTTGTCGGTTGTTCATGGGTGAATGCAGAGGATGGAGGCTGAGAATTTTTGATCCAGAGCTTCGACTTTGGTCTTGATGGCAGCAAGTTCTTCTTCCATTTGTTTATTTGTGGCTACGTGGATGACAATCGTAAGCAGTTTTTTTTTCGGGGGGAGATGGGTAGAAAAACATAAACAGAAAGGGATTTAGAAAAGGAAAATTTGAGTTTGGGAAAACTCGGGTGGGTAATTGGGGTTTGACTGGGTTTTGAACACTTGCAGAGGGACAGGAAAGCATAAAAGGTGAATTTCAGAAGTGGAGTGAGAGAATGAGAGAGTTTGTCAAAGAGGGACAAGGAAGCAGAAATGGGATTATGGGGGTTACGATGAAGTTTCAAGGTAAACAGAGCTAAATCAAAGAAGATATGGCAAAAAAAACATTTATTTTTTTAATAAGGAATTATCTATGGTGGTTCTGGAAAGTTGCACTTTATCAACTGTAAATGGATATGGACCCCAAGTATGTTCGTCTTCCAAAAGGTTCACGAGAGTCCGATGGCCACCAAGGTTGTTTGACGGCTTGCGTATTGGGGTAGGACCCCTCACTCCACGGCACAGGTAAAACTGCTAACCACTTGGCCACAAACGACAACTCTTTGGTTTTCCTCATGAGTGAGTATCTATTCAATCCGATGGGGGCCATTTCTCTTTTTGCATGGCAGGTCCTCTCAATGCCTAGCTACTTTGGGGTTCCTGTGGTGCTCCTCACAATGAGTTTTAGGGTTATGCCCAAGTAATTCCCACAGTTAAGAGGATAGGGTTTAGTCCCTGATCCAAATGAATAATACCACTGCAAGAACAATAACTACTACAATAATCACAGTTCCAGAAAAAATGTTGCCGAAATTCCACCCATACTCCCCTATAGGAAATAATTATAAGCAAAGGTATTTTTTCCCTCTCTAGTGGAGATGTACACTCATGTAGGTTGGTGGTGGATTAGTAGTGTTAGAGTGGATGTGCCCTTCCTTTGCTCAATAAAATACCTTGAAATCTAAAGAGGGTATCATATACCTTATGAATTAATAGGTCAAGAAAGGGTGGAAGTAGCCTAAGAAAGGGTCGATGGTAATGGTGGAAACAACTTGAAAAAGGGTTAAAATCAATAGTGGAA
Source organism: Pseudotsuga menziesii (assembly GCA_001517045.1). Classification (NCBI taxonomy): domain Eukaryota; kingdom Viridiplantae; phylum Streptophyta; class Pinopsida; order Pinales; family Pinaceae; genus Pseudotsuga; species Pseudotsuga menziesii. The sequence goes on along the minus strand of LPNX010465614.1, from coordinate 192,662 downwards.
TCAACGTGAGCAAGGGTGAAAAGTTACTCCAATTTGAACTTGTGGTTTTGATAGGAACAGTTCAAAGTACATCTTCCCCTTGAATCCTAATTCATAGGTCAAATGACAAGTTATTCGATCATGATTCTTGGAAACACTGGTTATGATATCGAACTGGAAGGAAAGTTTTCCTCTTATGACTTTTGGGGGCCCTTGAGAAGTACATTCATCTATGTTTAAATACCAATGGAGCCATTCGATATATACAGATGCAATATTCTAGTCAAGTATCCATATCAACCATTCACAAACCCAACGAAATATGAATTGACCCACCATATCGCTTACTAGCATAAATATACATGTCTCACTTCTCAATGATGAAGTAAATACTGATTGGAAAGTGATCATTGCACTTTCTCAAACATGAGCCTTGATAATTATGTATGTTAGCCTAACTAACTAGATAATTGTAGGTAATTATCAATTAATGTTTGGCACTTAGGGTTGCAACGTGTGTCATACTTGATTACTACTTATAACATTGAGGAAATGAGTGGAAAGGTATAGAATCATCACATTTATGGATCAAATTTTTCAAAATCATACAAATTCTCCATCAAATTTAACCAAGGAGAAAAAGTCATCAAATCACCTTATTTTGAGAATTTTTCTCGTTTGAATCCCTTAATTTTGGACAAGTTTTCTAACCAAAAATTGCAACATAGATCTATATCAAAAAGCTTTGTAACTCTGACTTCCACACATCACACACACTCTTTGCAGAGTTTGGAATCTTGTTGTTGTACCATTATCCTCCATTAATATCTTGTTGTTGTACCATTCTGCTCCAAGGCTCTAGACTCTCAAACTAGCCAAAGTTGACGAAATCATGAATCCATTATCTAGTGGTGCAACCACCTTACATTATAGCACATGTCCCATCCATCAAGTGAATACAATAAAATACACATGGATTTGCAAGCATTGTTTTGGAGGATTCAAACACTGAAAAAAGACGGAATTGTAGAACATAATTTTGAAGGAATGCACAATATATTGATGTATTCTGGCCTGCAATGACGAAGAAAATTCCCATATACAAATCGAAGAAAGGGAATGTTATTATGAAAGGAAGATTAGTAATGAAAATGCAACGATCCTATGATCCTAGGAAATGAGAATTTAAGCCTTCTTCCCAAATGCAACAATGCTAGAAAATAAGAAATTAACTATTTAGATCATATTAATTTCCTATTAACAATAAAGTCCTATGTATATGTAATTAGTACTAGTTTAATTGTATAGTTACTCAGAGATCCAAACCACAAGATGACAATTTTAATAAAATTTATAAAATCAATATATCCCATTGCAAAGTCACATCACAAAATAATAAACTATTGTAGTATTGAAACGAATCCATAAACTTTAATAAAGAACTTATATTTGAATAGAAAATAATTATAAAAACATCGATATTGAGCCAAGAGTCCATCCATATCTTTGTTGGGATTATTATTAATCCTCCCTTTGACCACACAGTTTATTTGTCCATTTTCCTAGTTTAGGAGGTATTCACCACTCCACTAGGGCATGGGGGAGACACCTAGGGGACATATGCCACTTACTGCACTTGATTGCATGAGTGCAGGTGTCCCAGGGACTAATCCCTATAATTTAGGAACCCACTAGTGCCACCAACAGTCTTCAACAGTTGAATCTAGTAGGTATGTAGTTAAGTCCAGTTATGCTCCGATCCCCATCAGTCAAATCACTCCCAATGTCTCTAGCGCCAGTTTACATGATTCAAGGGAAGTAGGGCGCATTTGCTCACCTACCCTCATCAATTAACTGAGTGTGAGCTGGTTTAGTGATCCGGAGTTGCATTAGTGATATCCAATGGTGATTTTCCCACACCGAGTTAACTCCAAAGTAAGTTAAGGTTTTTAGATTTGAATCCTATATTAGGAATTAGAATTCTCCTATATGTATATAACCATTGTATTACATATTAATTATTGATTCATGAATATAATCATATTATTCCAATTTTTCCTATATGTGTGTACAATTTTGCCATGATTAATTGACCAGTCTATGCTAAATTATTCTCTCTCTTCTACAACATTCTCTTCTCATTTGAATTCATGCAGGTTGATGATCCTATGATTCATTGAATTTAACATGGTATCTAAGTGGGTATCCATTCCTACCTCGAACCTCAGAAACTTCCATTGATGCACCATAATGCATTGAGTTTCCACATAATTCCTGGAATTATTGCATTGCTCCCTCTGGATTTTGTCCAGAGAAATCTATCAAGGTGTGATGTACTTATAGAAAGCACACATGTCAAAGTGAAGAGTGTTTGAGCTAAATTAATTTGAATTGAGTTGTTATGCAGTTCTTTTGCAGATAAATTCAAATAATTTCTGAAGAATTGTTGATCAATATAGTTCTGAAATGGAGAATTCAGTAGTTCTAACTCCCATAATCCTTACACCCTTCAATTACCTTGATTGGAGGGAAGATATGTAGATTTCCTTGTGCAAAAAGGTTTGTATAAGATTACCATGGGAAGAGAGGTCGAACCCCAACATTACATTGAAAAATCGAAGCATCTGAATAAGCTTGATGAAGCTCTTTGCTACATGTGCATCCACATCTCCAGGGAGTTGTTCATCCTTCTTGATGGACTCAAGACTCCAAAAGAAGTATGGGATATGCTCGAATCCTTGTTTGGAAAACAAGACGTGATAAGAGGCCATATATTGGAGAATCAGTTGATAGCACTACAACCCAGTAACTTTGAAACTATACAACGATTTTTCTCAAAATTTAAATCACTGGTCATGCAATGCAAACAGTGAGGGATTCAGAAGAAGTATGAGCAATTGGTGCTCTCCATATTGAGCAAAATTGGCTCATAATTCTTGGTGTTTGTATCTACCTTTCATTTTGAGAGACTGACTACTCCTAATTGATGAATTCCATCCCTTGATGCCTTCACAGGGTCTCTAATCCAAGAACAAGACAAGCTGATACAGATGGGAGCTCCTTGAGCCTCTCCAAATCAAGCTCTTTTAGATGGTAAGACAAGGAATGCACAAGCAAGAAGGAAGCAAAAAGGTAAAGAGAAAATAAACACTAAATTTCAACCTAAAGATGAGTTTGATCCATCATATGAAGCCTCAGGCTCTAGGAAGGAAAAACATCAAAGGTATGAGAAGGGAAAGTTCTCCTACTGTAAGAAATGAGGACATACAAATAAATATTGTATGAAGAAGACCATAGATTAGATGACAAATCTCCTTGAAAAACACAATATTTCCCTCCATGAAGGTGCAAGGAAGACTAATTAGGAGACAAGACTGAAGATCATGATGAGAGATGCCATACACTGAAGGCTAGTTGTTCAAATCGCATGCCTTCCTCATTGAGTCAAGAGCCTCCAATCATATGGTTGCATCCAGAGAATCATTCTCTTCATTACAACTTACTAATGGTCTGAGTATTCATATGGGTGATGACACTCAAATTCAAGCTAAAATAAAGGGTTCAATCAAGTTAAAATATGGAGTGTTCAAAGATGTACTCTGTGTTCCCTCAAATTTGTTATCTGTATACCAGATGACACATACTAGCCCACCAAAGTGAGTGGTATTTGACCCTAACTCAGTGGATATCTCAGATATCTTAATTGGGAAGATTATAGTGAAAGGTGTTGCAAACCATGCCTCCAAGGCATATGAATTCTTACACTTTCTGCCATACTCAGATCCAATGCAAATTCAACTGCCATTTGAAAGGGAAGGTAAAATCATTCTACCTACACCTTTTGCATATGCCAATGTTTCCATTAGTGTTTCAGATTCATAATCTGAAGCGGATGATCTAGTTGAATCAATTTATGAAATTAAAGATGAAGTTCAGAGTGATCCAGATCCAAATCCAGTCCCTACTCCCAATCCTAGGCCTAAATTGGCACAAAAGGTTATTGAGGTAGCTGAGAACATGAATGGAAAGCCATCTGACATGAGGAGAACAAGATACTAGTTTCAAAAATAGCGCCTTGCGCTATGTCAAGAAAATTCACTTCCTTCAGAGAGGTGCACCTGATCAACAGGGTTCTCATTGATGACAAACCATTAATGACAAAGGCATAATGAAGGTTGATGATATGGACAAAAGAGTGATGAAGGCTAATGACATGGCATGAAGGACATGTATTGATGACACGGCTTGATATGGGCAGTGGAACACCAAATGGACCAAATGACCCATGTTGTGGTCATTTTGGCTTAATGAGGTTATGGAACCCTTGAAGAAGGTTATGGTGCATATAAAGTCTTGTAACCAACTCATGGTGGTCAAATGAACCCTTGAAGAAGGTTATGGTGCATATAAAGGCTTGGAACCCACCCATGGTNCGGTTAAAGGTATATATATATATATATATATATATATATATATATATATATATATACACTTGAAGATTGTGGACAAATGGTAATGAAGTCTTCTCATCAAATAGTGTTGACAAGGTTGAGGGATGCATCCTTGAATATAAAATAATCTAAAAAGAAGCAAGGTCAGCCTGCTAAATTTATTTTGAAATAAATTTGTAAAGTCGGCTCCAAAATTACAAATAAAAATACATATATATATTTTTTAACAAGTCGGCCCCATAAAAATTCCTTAAAAAAGAGTATAAATATAAGTGAATAATCATTCAAAAATTGTGGTAAAAATTGTAATCTTGGTGTTCAATAATTTGGCTCTGCAATTTTGGGTGAAGAAGATGGATCAAGACAGCTGCAGTAGAGGAGAAATTTATTAAGTCTTTCTTTTGTGTTTTTTTGTGGATTTGATGGAACATCTCTGAAATTATTCTTTGGTGATAGGAAGCTGCAATGGTGGAATAATTGTTTAATCTTTCTTCTTGGGTGAACAAAAAACTGTAATTGTCACATGCAGATTTTGGAGTATTCGATGGTTTGAAAACTGAGGAAGGAGCAGTTCTAATAAAGTTTACTCCGTCTCCTAGGTTGAACATAATTACTCAGGAAACTGCGAAGATGGTGTACTATTGTTGTCAAATTGCTATAAAGTCACTGGTGTGATTAATCTCTGCTGGAATTTATATTTTAGATAAGTTGGTAAGAAATAATCAAATGTTGATTACCATTACCATAACAAAATTAATGGTTGGAGTAATAAGCTGTAGCAGTCAGCACTTGACTTAAGCAGACTTTGGTGAATAGACTTTCATGGGGAGATTTACATTATCTGACTTAGCAAACTTATATGAGCAGACTATCTTGCAGTGATAAAGTAACGAGAAGGAATTTGAAGATATTTGTAGCAGTGGTGCTAGATAAAACTTTGATGGTTTGTTTGTGACAGTGAAATCTACAGGAATATGACATTGATATCTTGAAGATGATAATGTGATATGAAAAAAATGGTCAACCGATTTAATGTTACATATTATATGATATGATAGGTTGGACAAGTTGTTGAGTAGAGATGAGCAGAGGTCAATGACAGAGCAATCAGATTGATGACAAGACATGCAATGTTAATTTAACAGAGATGAGCAGACAACGTTGAACTTACATAAACAAACATTAATGACATGAACAAAGACAAATCAGATTGATGTGACTGGACAAGTAATTGAACATGTGACATAGTGACAAGTCAATGGATATGATGACAAAGTGTGGCATAACAGAGATGGTGAAATGTACTAAGGAAGAAAAGTGAATTTGTTTATAAATTGCAAGCTGGGTCTTGCGATTCCATTTCTCAGTTGGATATGAGAAATAACCAAGTTGGGACTTGGAATAAGAGTTGGTGCTCTTAAGTCAGTTGAAGTTGATGCAGACCCCATGGTTGTGGCCATCAATGTAAACAATTCGATATAATAAAGTTATCAAAGCTTATCTCAAATGTGTATTTATGATATGTGGTAATGACATGATTGATTAATGTTTTTTATTTAGGCAATAAGCTATTAATGATCACTGTTTAAGTTTTGAAGAAGTAAAATTATCAAAAACTCATAGCACACCGATTCACCCCCCACTCTCAGTGTGGTGGTGTGTCTAACAACACCAAGCTCCCAGAGAGATGATACATGATGGTAAGGACTGATCAACAATTTTGCTCACTGAAGAACAAATTGGATCATGTCACTCTTCCTCCAGAAAGAAGAGACAAGGGAAACATGCATTCTCATGTCTATCATCGGATTAGAAGAAGATGGAGAGGTTCACATGCACAGTCCCTGGATACTAGTGCACATAAGGACTGTCACACTGCTTCACTACACCACAGAGATGCAAGCTACAGAAAAATATTTTCACAAGTTTTCTATTCAAGAACCAATTTTCTCTTGATATGAAAGTTTGATCATGATTTTCCTACTTATTTTGAGGGGGACGGGGTTCCCATTAGGTTTTCCATTTCCTCGGTTTTATTAAGCAGTTTTTCTTTTTCATTTAGATTGTATGGATGAACTTTAGTCTTAGTTTCCAGGGCCCAAGTTTTCTAGAGTAAGGATTAAGGGGGGTTGTTGGGATTATTATTAATCGTCCCTTTTACCACATAGTCTATTTATCCATTTTCCCAGCTTAGGGAGTCTTCATCACTGCACTAGTGCATGGGGACACACCTAGGGGGCATATTCCACTTACTGCACTTGATTGGATGAGTTTAGGTTCCATAGGGACCAATCCCTATAATTTAGGAACCCACTCTAAGTGCCACCGATAGTTTCCAGGAGTTGATTCTAGTAGGTATTCAGTTAAGTCCAATTATGCTACGATCCCCATCAGTTAGATCACTCCTAGTGTCTCTAGCGTCAGTTTCCATGATTCAAGGGAAGTAGGACGCATTTACTCACCCACCCTCATCATTTAACCGAGTGTGAACTGTTTTAGTGATCCGAATTGCATTAGTGAACCCTAGTGATGATTTTACCACACTAATTTATCCCTGTTATGCATTCGAATTCTCCTATATGTATAACCATTGTATTGCATATTGATTATTAATTCATGAATATAATCATATTATTCCAATTTTGCCTCTATGTGTGTACAATTTTGCCATGAGTAATTGATCAGTCTATGCTAAATTATTCTCTCTCTTCTACAACCTTCTCTTCTCATTTGAATTCATGCAGGCTGAAGATCCTATGCTTCATTGAATTTAACAATCTTGTTGTACAGTCTCATTCAAATAACAATTGAATGAGCTTTCATTATTGACTTTATTAGAGGCTTAAGTTTGTTGTGCAATTTTATCTAGGTATGAGTTTAGATCTAAGTTAATTGTATTTGGGTCCATAAATGATCCATGGCAGTGAAAGTTAAGCTTCATGTTATGGATGTTTCCGTAGTTGAGCATTGAACAACTAGATGGAAGAATCTACATATAATGTGGCAATAATATTTGAACTTAATTTTAAATGTTACAAAGTTTCATTTTGATTTAAATTTTGATAAATAATGCTAATTGAATGTGTGGTAGACTCACTTGGGATTCTACCTTTGTTGTTTCCCTAGCATTTAAACTTAATTTTAAATGATTTAAAGTGTCATTGTGATTAATTTTTTATAAATATTTTTAATGGATTGTGTGGCAGACTTGCTTTGGATTCTGTCTCTGTTGTTTCCTAAACATCGATTCTCAACCATCTAAAAATTTGATAGGCAAAATTTGGAGTAGCCCTTCAATTGCAAAGTTGAAAAATAATGGTCAATTTCATTCTTGAAGGGCCTAATGTAAAATTAATTTTCTTTTGTATGGAAAAAATTGTTGTGCTCTTTTATGAAGGGTAAAATAGGTCTCGAAGGGCATTGTAGGATTCAAATTTGAAGTCTAGAGACGACAGGGATCGAACCAGCCACGCCATTCTGATTTCTGTTATTTTTAAGGAAAACAATAAATGTTGTTTATGGCTGCATCAATGTCTACTCGAGTATATATATATTTTGCAGTTCTAAACGAAGGCTGAATATATAAATGGAAAAAAACTAGGTATTTATAAAAAAGTGAACACATCAATTTAGAAAAATTAAAAATTATTATAAACTCCTAAAAATTGAAAATTCTATTGAATGAACATGATGTAAAATAAATGGATGTCTTAGATGCTTATAATAAATGAAAGTTATGAATACGATTAGTAACTCGTAAATGATAATGAAAAGCTATTTGAAATTTAATAAAATTTAAATTTATAGAGGAGGGATTTGGTATTGGTTCTAATAAAATTAGATTAATTTTAATTAGAAAATGAGAATCATTATAGGGAGAAAGAGATTGATAGGGAATATAAATTAATATAATAATAATAAAATTATGGAAAGATTACTAATAAAAATGAAATAACTATAATGAAAAAACTTGTAATTATTTAAGAGAATTTTTGCAATTAATATAAAAAGTCATGATGGAAACATTTGTATTTGATGATTTTGCTACGATAACCCATAATAACAATAATAAGTTAATATGAAAAAGATTGATATAGCAATGAAAAATGAAAAAGATAATGATATTGAGATAAGGTAAATAATAAATTAATATGAAAAAGATTGATATAGCAATAAAAAATCAAAAGGATAATGATATTGAGATAAGGTAATTAAAAATTAAGGTTAGGTGAAAAAGGATAAACACATGATTAAATGGATAATTAGAGGGAGAGCTATGAACCACAGAGAAGGAGGAACAAGAAACGGGCAGCATGGAGTTAGTGTTTAAGCTTATAGATGAAAGGTGTTCAAGGTTGACTTGAATTGTAGTCGTCGTCGTGATTAAAATTGTTAGAGTTATTTTCTATTTCAAGGGATTCCCTAATAAGGTGGGAGCAGTGAGATAAGATATTGGTTTGATCAAAGTAGATAAGGTGCTTAGAATTGAAATAGTGCTCTACAATGACAGATTTAAAGAGACGATTGTGATTATTGTCAGCAATGTGTTCTTTAAGGTGGGCCTAAATGGATCTACTAGTCTGGTAGAAATAGGATTTGCCACATGAAAACAAAATTTGATAAACCCCTTGGGAGAGAAAGGGGTTGGAGTTACCTTTAACACTACAAAATAGTTGTTTAATAGTTTTGTGAGTTCTGAAAACAAATTATATTTTTATTTTTATTTAAGAGTTTATAAATGCGGTCATTGATGACTTGAATGTAAGGAAGAGAGATTAAATCTATATATCTCACCAATGTACAAAACTCTATATATCATATTTATTCCCAACCATTGTTTGACAACCAACCTCACCGTCACATCCTTAGCCATATCTATGCCAACATATTCCACCCCCATCACACATGGAACAATTGAATATACCATTATCTACCATCTATCTACATTCATGGGTTCCCACCTAGCGTCTGACATTGACATTAGTCCATCACCACCATTCACATATTTTCACAGTACAGCCTTCCCATGTTAGGGTTAGATTCTTAATTTGTACCTTAGTTGGCTCCACCTACAACTATCATCCTTCGTAATTATATGATGTTGATGCTAGTTGCAATGGTCAAGATACCCTTCCATTTACCACCATGATGGGTTTCCCTGATACCTCACCTTTTGGTGCCCACATATTTCACTCCCACGAGGACAATTTAGAGGTGTAACTTCCCCCAGCTAACCATGGAAAAATTTACAGCATTATTCCTACTTCTTCCCTTATGACACTTTCACCCCTTCAAACTAGTATACCATTGAGGCCAATGAGTTTTATCCCCCATTGATATGTATATTGGTATGAGAATCTCATTCCTACTACAGATGGTTTTGAGGAAGGAAACATGTCCAAGATTTCTCCAACCATCAAGGATTGATATTTTTTCCACCCCTAGCATCACTAAATATATACTTCCTAGAGTTATTTGTTCACCTAAAGAGATTTTAGCTTACAAAGCACTTTTCCAAGAGTTTCAAGATGTTTTTATAAGTTGCATTCATAAATTCTTAGCCTAAATATGCATATTGTTGAGAATCATGTAGACACGTGGTTAGAGCATCATCTATTCGATAGAAACAATGGCCTAACCATCCTATGTGTTGGACGATTTAATCGCTTATAAAAACAATCAATTCACAAAATAAGTTATGAACCTAGGGTAACATCTTGTTGTTTCAAGGTTATCTTGCAAAATATATGCAGGCTACAATTTACTTGCTAGCATTATCCATCTAATATGCATTGCAACAAAGTAAATCAATCCACTCTTGCATAAATAAAAACACACTTGCGAAAATTGAAACACACTCACTCTTGCAAGAAAGTAAATAACACCTACATGAAAGTAAATCACGCTTGCATAAAAATGAATCACACTCACACTTGCATAAAAGTAAATCACACTATGGTTGCAACCATGCTAATATACGAACCTAAGTGACTTGCTTCAATAAAGAACTTAAATTAAAAATACATCTACAAAAATAAATGATAAAAGTAAAATACATTCTTTGCTTTGCAGTAAGAAAAAGTTAGTCTAATTACAAAAATGAAAAAAACTATAATCTACATTAACAAAATAGAGAAATTAAAGAACTACAATCTAAATTACAAAAGAGATTAAAAGAAATATAATTCTTATTACATCACAAATTGGACTTGTTGCTTTAAGCCTCCTCTCTTCGAATGGAGAAGGAACTCTTATTTATAGATGAGTTTTGCATAACAAACAATAAATGAATATCCAAAATATCCTCACCAAATTACTAATAATTTGGATTTCAAAATCAACTCAAATCTAATCCCAAATCCTTTGCTAACCTCCTTGTTGTTTAGGATGCCTTTGAAGTCAATCTTGACTTCATGTGAGTCATCATAACACGCCCAAAACTCATCCCAAGTGACTCCTAATAACATTTAAATTGTTGGGTCTATCATATATTACATGGAGGTCTTCAAAACTTGTCCCTTTTATCTTCAAATAATTTAATATCATAATTTGAGACATACAAGAATGATACAAATTTTGGATTTATAAAAATCCATCACCCCTAATGAATATGTTTCTCCATCACAAGTTAAAAGGCTAGAAAGGTCGATATTGCAACAAAGGTTATGGAACCGAGATTTAATGTGGATATACACAGGGCACTCTAAGAAGAAATAATTTTCATCCTCAATGTTCATATTCTCACATAAATAAAAAGTCCTCAACATATATAAAAATAAATTTATACATACTATTTTCCCTTACAATATTACTTCCTCAATGCTCATATATTATCTAACAAATATATGAGCGAGAAACCTAAGTAATGGATATACTCGTGAACAATTGATTTTGAATTTGATTCGAGTATAACGGTGCCCGCGTACCTTGGGATTTGATAAGACTTTAGAAAGGATCCAAAAATTCATAATTTGGGCATCGTGGACAAGACCGATACAATATAATTCTCTAAATTTTGTGAAATTTTCTTTATGGATAAAGACAAAGTCCGTTTTAATTTGAAAATCTAACCTTTTATTTTTAAGAATAATGCTTTAATTAACTTTATGCGAATTATACAAATATGCTTAAAATTAAAACTTTAATATAAATTTATGTGAATTATACAAATATGGTTAAAATTAAAAGTTCAATATAAATTTTATATGAAGGTCTAATTTGTTTTTTAAATAAAATTTTAATTGACTTTATGTGAATTATTAAATATATTGAAAATTTAATATAAATTTATGTGAATTATACAAATATGGTTAAAATTAAAAGTTCGAAGGTTTAATTTGTTTTTAAAATAAGATTTTAATTGATTTTATGTGAATTATTAAATATATTCAAACCTCAGGCCCGAAGATACACTGCAGATAATGATAATGCTCGCATTCTATAGCGGTTCGACCAATGCTTGCATTTAAACTTGGCGGTTCTCTGCAGTTCTATAACGAAGATAGAGCATTACCGTTCGCTCTCTTCAAACCTCAGGCCCGAAGGTACACTGCGGATATATAGCGTGGATCTTGACTACGGTTATCCTATGGATTCTGATTTGAATCTCTGCGACTTTGGTTGGATCTCCATCGACTCCAATATTGGCGGTTAGGGTTTGCTTCGCATTCAAGTCTCAGATGCACACATTCCTTATCTCATCTCTTCTTTTTTAATACATATCTACTACTCATTTGCTCACAAATATGAATAAATCACCGCACCTACCAAAGACTGTTAAAGGTAGACCTAGCTCAATTACTCTAAATAGCATTTATGAATATTTAGAGTCTGTAGAGAAACATAGAGAAGAAAGAGAAATCAAATTACAAACAAAATTAGAAGCCATGCTGGAAAATAAATTTACTTCTTTTGAAAACAGGATTCAAAAACAAATAGAAAATAAAATAACAATACTGGAGAATAAAATGGAGACACTTGAGGTTAGACTACATGCTATAGAAAACCAGAGCCAATATACGAACCAAACATCCCAACAAGAAGACGTCAATACTTTAGAAAGCCTTAAAATGATAGACATGATTAAGGAGCTAGAAGCAAAAGTTAATAACAACTTCACCCTAAATACTAT